>JADRCD010123700.1:0-44740 GCA_019843815.1 Montemys delectorum
CCCCCCCTCCTTTCCCCCTCCTTTCCTTTTCTCCCTCACACCCTGGCAGTGTCCGTAGGCCAAGCATGGAGTTAGACCCTAAGCAAGCATCAGGGTGTTTTAGAGTCCTGCTGATTTCTGTGTTCTATGGCTTTGTGTGTGCTTCAGGATGCAGAGCAGGAGAGAGGACTAGAGGTTTGGGCTCCCAGTAGAGGGACACCAAAGAGTCTGGGTGTTTTAGCATCCCACTGTTCAGATACTGAGGAGTCTTCAGTGTGGTGAGAAATCCCCAGCCATGGCACCCCTCCCTGGAAAAAAAAAGTGTGTCTGTCTGTAAGGACGCCTCTGGAGGTCAGGCGTTTGTGCACAGTGACTCTCTCTCCCCCTGCCTTCAGTATGTAAAGCAGAGCTGTGTGTCGACCTTCTACTGAGCCAGCTGTAGCCCCAGCAGGATTGTCCTGACTCCAGCCCCTTCCTTTTGCCTGACTTCATCCACGCCTTCTGTGAATACAGCACGTGTGCTGGAGGGTCAGTATAAGCCTCTACCCTCTCCTGTCTGACACTCTGCCCCACTGTGAGAAATGCTTCCAGTGGAAGGTAAAAGAGAAAGAGGTTTTTCAAAACAGAAGTTATACTAGCTGCTAAAATATGTCTTTTCTAAAAGAATCCACAGAGAAGATGGGTTACTCTTCTCTGCCTAAGAGTCACTCTGCCACCTGAGAGAATGTCCAGAAGGTAGGTCCCTGAGAAGTCCCCTGCCAGAGCTGCCACAGAGGGGAGGGGCAGGGGAAGGTCTGTCTGCCTCTGTGACTTTGGCAGATCCTGGCCCTCCCTGGCCCTCCAGGCCTCCGAGAAGGGTCTGCAAGCCACAGTTGTGTGCCCTGTGAGCAGGGGGCATGTGCTGTCATCAGACGTGGATGCTCCTATGTGCAGAATAGCCCTACAAAGTTTAGTCAATTAACACAAGTTAGCTGCTTCCTGAGGGATGCCACACCAGCCACATCAGCCTCACCTCTAGCCTCTCCAAGACTCACATGCCTGTGCACCACAGCAGGGCCGCACTGAGCACTCATGGGCACCCACCCTGTGCTCAGGCAACAGGAAGCCTGCCTCTACTGTCCCTGGTGTCCAGCTTCTCTGTCGCCAGCCTTCAGCCTCTCCTCACTCCTTCCTGTCTCTGACCTCACTCCACCTTTCTCCCCACTGCCTATGCTGATCAAGGCATAAGACTGAGGGTGGCTTGTGTGTGTCCCTAAATGGTGCCCTCCGGCCACAAAATAACTTTTGAAAAAATATCTTTTTTATTTTATATTGTGGGTTTTGCATATTTTATTTTATATTATGGGTTTTGCATATTTTATAATTATATTATGGGTTTTGCATATTTTATTCTATAATTTTATTTATATTATATTATGGGTTTTACATATTTTATTTTAAAATTTTATTTATATGATATTATGGGTTTTGCCTATTTTATTTTATATTATGGGTTTTGCATATTTCATTTTATGGGTTTTGCCTGAATGTGTGTGCACCACTTACATGCCTGGTGCTTGTGAAAGCCAGAAAAGGGTGACAGATTCCCCTGGAACTGGAGTTACAGAAGATAGTGAGCCATCACGTGAGTTCTGGGAACCAAACCCCGGTCTTCTAGGACAGCCAGTGTTCCTAACCACTCTGCCACCTGTAGCATGCTTTAAAAGTGTAATCAGATCATTTGAAGCCAGGTGTGGTGGTACATCCTTCTGATCCCGGCATTCAGGAAGCTGAAACAGGAGGATTACCTTAAGTTGGAAGTCCCCCTGGGCTGCAGAGCGAGTACCAGCTAAGCGAGGGCTACATGGCAAAACCTGTCAATGATGATGATAACAATAATAACCCATGTATTTTAATCAAAACATAAGGAAAGTCCATTCACCAGTGTGGACACCCACAGTTGCTTCAGCCCATGTGTACCCAGGACAGCCAACAGGTGGCTCTCTCAGAAGATTCTGCAATGTGGGCAGCTTGCTGCAAAGCTGAAATGTGGCTTCAGAGTTCAGCCCTAGGTCTTCAACCCTCTCAGGGAATTTGTTTTCTCTGAGCACAGGATATTGCCCAGTTAGGACAACACAGCGGTCGGAATAGGCTGGCCCCAACCAGATTGCCCCTGCTGGGAGCAGAGGTTCTGGGCAGAATTCAACCCTTTCACGGGCCAGGAGCTAGATGCTGGACTCTGGCATGTACACCCCCCTCTCTGAGGTCTCTGGGGCGGGCTTTAAGCTGTAGGGCAGATGGCCCTCCAGAAAGATCTTTGTTTTGGAAGATTCAAGGCACCCACAGACGAGCTGAACCATTAGGCTCTGTATGTGCCCCAGAGATCTCCTACTGGAACCTGGGCCACTGGTGGCAAAGGCCCAGCCTCTCCTTCTTACCCAGCTTTCTCCCCGTCTCCAGATGGGTGGACAGAGCCTCCACCATGTGGAGTTGACTCTATCGCCCCAAAGTCCCTTCCTGCAGCACAGCTACCCCCGCTGTCTCCCCCATGACTTACAAATACCAAATCCTTCACCTGCAGAGCTGTCCTGTCCTGGAGGGAGGTCCTACACCCAGCCCTGGGGTTTCCTTCCCAGGTTTGCTAGGTTTCCCAAGCTACCCTATCTAGGGTCCCCACCAGTTGCTATTGCTTCTGCTGGTCTGTGCACACTGAGCCCCTCTCTGACTTCTAGTCAGAAACCAGGGTCACAGGTTGCTGCAGTACAGGCTAGAGAGCCAGACTGTTTGGGGATCACACCCTGATTCTACCACTTCCTGTGCATCCTTGAGCCCTGACTTGATTTCTGTGTGCCTGCCAATTAGGGGTAGACAGTTCTTCCTTCTCAGGGCCTGTGAGAGGTTTCAGTGGGCAAACTCAACATCTTTGTTGTGGACATGAGCGAGGATCCTGGGAAGACTCAACAAAGATGGGGAGCTAGGAGGAAAGGGAAGGTGGTAGGTCTGCGGTCTCATGCTCCTCGAGGCACTGGGAATAGGACATAGGACACAGCATGGCTATTTGGAGGCAAAAGTTACTTCAGCAGAACCGAGGGTCTGCTACTGTGCTTGGCAGCTGTGAGGGATCTAAGAAGCCACCTGTTTGCGCAGAGCAGCAGGAGCAGGCTCAGAGTCCCAGGACTAGGTGACAGGTCATGCTATGGTCACCACCCAGTGAGGCTAAGAGCAGCAATGGGGACAAACAGAGCATTTACCGGTGGCTGTGAAGGCAGCACTCCCACTTGGTGCTGGACACCACCTGGAGAGGCTCGAGTCTATACACTGGTCCCTCTGCCTGAGGTACATGATTATTGCCTAGGCCTAGGCTCAGCACCATGTCCCCACTCAAGAGCACTCTCCTAGAGCCAGAACTGGTGGTGTCTACCTGTAATTCCAGCACTCTGAATCAAACTAGTGGACCGTGCATCAGAGGCAGGGGCAGGTGCATAGGGGGCCAGCATGAGCTACTGACTGAGACCCTGACTCTAGAAACAGAAAAAGAAAGACCTTCATGAGCCTAAAGTGAGGTCATTTCCCAACCCCCCTCCCACTCCCATCACACTCACTTGTGCCCTGGCACTCATTCCTCCCAGCCTTTCCAGACCTCCAGGTGTGTTTCCCCTTTTTACCCCAGCTAAAAATGTGCCTAGGCTGAACACCCATGTCCAGCTACCAAGAACACTCACCTTTTTTTTTTTAAGATTTATTTGTTTATTTTATGTATGTGAGTACACTGTAGCTGTCTTCAGACATCAGAAGAGGGCGTCAGATCCCATTACAGATGGTTGTGAGTCACCATGTGGTTGCTGGGAACTGAACTCAGGACCTCTGGAAGAGCAACCAGTGCTCTTAAGCGCTAAGATATCTCTCCAGCCCCAAGCACTCACATTTTATAGGGTGGTGGCAGTATAACACTGGGATGGGGACAGGGTGGATGGATGCATGCATGCATGTAGGTGAGTGGATGGGTGGGTGGATGAGTAGATTGTGGATGGATGAGTGGAGAATGGATGGATGGATGGATGGATGGATCAATAGATGGTGGATAGATGGATGGATGGATAGATGGATGTGTGGATGGATGGGTGGATAAATGAGTGGGTGGATGGATGGATGAACAGATGGTGGATAGATGGATGGATGGGTGGGTGAATAGATTATGGGTGGATGATGGATGGATGGATAGATGGATGTGTGGATGGATGGGTGGATAAATGAGTGGGTGGATGGATGGATGAACAGATGGTGGATAGATGGATGGATGGGTGGGTGAATAGATTATGGGTGGATGATGGATGGATGGACGGATGGATGGGTGGGTGGGTGGATGGGTGGATGGGTGGATGGGTGGGTTGGTGGGTGGATGGATGGATGGATGGATGGGTGAGTGGGTGGATGGGTGAGTAGGTGGATGGATGCATGGATACACAGAGACTGGTTGGATCCTATTATCCAGATGAAACACCCAAGGTTTCACCTAACAGGTGCGAATCTCCTTGATGACCACAGCTACCATTTCAGCTCCAGTCGATCATCACACACAGATTTTAGCTAAAACATCACACAAATGGTCCCCAGCTTCATTTCCCTCTGAAATCTCATAAGCTGGACTTCCCCAATGTACAATACTGTCAGTACTCTTGGCCCCACAGAAAAGACCGTTAAACTTCATGCCCACAAAATCCCATGGCTTTTCCACCCCTAAGTCTTCCATGCTCCTCCCCTCAAAAAATATATGTGGGGCTGGAGAGATGGTTGAGAGCACTTGCTGCTCTTGCAGAGGAACTGGCTTCAGTTCCCAGCACCTCCCTGAATGCTAACAAAAGTCTTTAACTCCAGTTCTAGAGGATATGGTGCCCTCTTCTGGCTGCCCAGGCACTGCACACATGGTAATAAGCATACATGTAGGCAACGACCCACGTACATACAAATAAAAAATAAAGCTTCTTTAAAAATTCAGATTAATTACAGCAGTAACCCCACTTCCTTAGTACCAACTTCTGTCCTGTCTCATTTCCGCTAGTGTGATAGAAATGCTCTGACAAAAAAACAACTTAGAGGAGTGTGCTGGCTGGTTTTGTGTGTCAACTTGACACAGGCTGCAGTTATCACAGAGAAGGGAGCTTCAGTTGGGGAAGTGCCTCCATGAGACCCAGCTATGGGGCATTTTCTCAATTAGCGATCAAGGGGGTAGGGCCCCTTGTGGATGGTGCAATCCCTGGGCTGGAAGTCTTGGGTTCTATAAGAGAGCAGGCTGAGCAAGCCAGGGGAAGCAAGCCAGCAAGTAACATCCCTCCATGGCCTCTGCGTCAGCTCCTGCTTCCTGACCTGCTTGAGTTCCAGTCCTGACTTCCTCTGGTGATCAACAGCCATGTGGAAGTGTAAGCCAAATAAACCCTTTCCTCCCCAACTTGCTTCTTGGTCATGATGTTTGTGCAGGAATAGAAACCCTGACTAAGACAAGGATGAAGAGCTTTGCTTCAGATTACAAACCCAGGTTGCTGTTCATCATTGTGGGCAAGTCAAGCAGCTAGTCACATCACACCCATAGTTAGGAGCAGGAGAAAGGACTTTGTGCTTGCTCTCTTGATTGCTCTCTGCTAGATTTCTCCATTGTCATGGAGCTCAGGACACCAGCCTAGGGAATGGTGCTGACCACCGTGGGCTGGGTCTTCCTGTATCAGTTAGCAATCGCATCAATTCCCCTACATACATTCTCAACTTTATCTAGATAATCCTTTATAAAGACTATCTTCCCAGGTTGTGCCAAGTTGATGGCTAAAAGTAACCACCCTAGGTAGCTTAAACCAAATATTTCTCCTCCAAATAATAAAATCCCAGAGGAAGGAAGTTCAGAATCGACAAGACACCTAGAAATCACTAAAGACCAGATCCCCTCTTCCTTAAGCTCCTCTATACTTAACACAATATTTCAACTTCATAATCCTTCATAGCTGCTGGTGCTCCAGCCATCAAGTCCTCTTTCCAGCTACCAGGAAAGAGAAGTGGATGTGGAGGGAATTTTTCTGGAAAATAACACACATAACACACTTTTGCCTTGCTAGTCAGCACTTTGGCACAAGTTCATGTGCTTTGAAGTTAAAATGTAAGGATTCTACTTAAAGAAAACAAACAAACAAAAACAAAAAGGAGGCTGATGGGTAATGTGAGCAGCTGGCATCTCCACCTGCTGACTAGCTAGGACCAGTTTGGAAGTCTTTGGTTCATCAGTGCAGAGGCAGGGGCTGGGTCTGCGTAGGTCCTTCTTCAACAGACAAGAACACAGTCTGGGACAGGCCAAGGCCTGTGGAGAACTCAGAAGGGACAAAGGAACATGGGGAGGGGGCTTAGAGAAAGGGACACTTGAGAGGACATGAGGAGCAGATCCTCCCAGGGGCCAGGGAGGGGGCAAGCTCACAGTCCCTAGCTCAGCCCTGTGCTCTGAGCCTCCAACTTCCAACCTATGACCCACAAGCATGGGCTGCACTGTGAAATGTTTTGTGGGTTGCAGATCTAGCTCACAGATGGGGTCTCCATAAACAAAACACACGGCTGGAGGCCCTTCCCGCCTTCATGCGCCCCAACTGAGAGAGACTCCAACAGAGCCTAGGTCTGAGGGCATTTGGGATTGTCACAGCTGGGGGAAGGCTGCTGTGACTGTCCTATCTTAGAGAACAAACCACCACTCTTAATAGTGCCAGAATCTCCAAACCCTACCCATGCAGCTGCAGGCCCTCGTAGACTCTCCTTGCTCCTCCCACTGGCTCTCAGGACCCTCTCTGTCCCCTCCCGCTGTATCCTAGGACCCTTCCCTACCCTCCCACTGTGCCTCAGGACCCTCCTTGCCCACTCCCATTCTCTCTCAGAACCCTCCTATCCCCTTCCACAGTATCCCATGAACCTCCTCTTCCCTCCCACTGGGTGTCAGGACCTTCTTTGTCCCCTCCTGCGGTGTCTCAGGACCCTCTCTGTCCCCTCCCACTGTATCCTAGGACCCTTCCCTACCCTCCCATCGTGTCCCAGGACCTTCCTTGCCCCCTCCCATTCTCTCTCAGAACCCTCCTGACCCCTCCCACCATATTCCAGGAACCTCCTCTTTCCTCCCACTGTGTCTCAGGACCCTCCTTGGCCCCTCCCACTGGGTGTGAGGACCCTCCTGGTCCCCTCAGAGACCCTGAGCCCATTCCTTGGCATTGGCCCCCTAATCTAGCTATCTTCTCCTTCACAAACACCCACAGTGACTCAGGCTTTTTGTGAAGTTCGGCAAACTAAACTTCTGTGTCCTTATTCAGTGCCAAGCACGTAGCGGCCATCCTCCCCCAAATCCATTACCAGTTAAAGCACAGCTATTATTTTTACAGCAGTGCTCAGAAATGGCTTGCAATCTCTAATTTGCTAAATTGATGTGTATATTGACTAAATAAATATTCGGCACGAAGCCCGCGTCCCCTCCACACTTATTAATCCTCGGGAAATGGAAACACAAGACACGAAATGAGCTTCTGCTCAGAGCTGCAGACAGGAATACATTATGTTGTTTTCCTGAGTGTTCAGGGACTCGCATCGCTGCAGCAGAGACCAGCCAATCAGCAAGCTCCAAGTTTTCTATGACGCACTTGTCTGCCCAGGACGTGCCTAGGTTGCTAAGGCTCTTCTGAAGTTTAGAACAAGAAACTTTTGCCTCTGTGGAGGGTGGGGTGGGGGGATCAGAGGGAAACAGCTTTAGAGGGGGTGTTTAAGGGGTTATGCCTTCGGTGTCTGCAGGAGAAGTCAGAACGACTGTCACGGCCCACAAGATCCCCTGGCAACAGTCCCTACCCTACCATGGGGATATCAGCATCCTTGGCTTGGGGGAGAGAAGGCAGCAAGTGGGGAAGGGGCCCTGTCCTTGGTTGCTAAGCCCCTGGGTTGACAGATGGTTGCCATGGCGATGCCATGGTGATTCTTTCCTCACTAGGGCAAGGCCCACTGTGCCCTGACACTCTAGGCCGACTTGTGCCATGGAAGCATGGAGCCCAGTGTTGGGAAAGAAGCCCAACAAATCAGGAGGTGAGCAGGCCCCACACTTCCCTTCTGCCCAGCTGGAAGGATGTGACTCCCCAGGCGTGAACCTTGCATCTCACATCCCCTTGACCCAGACCAGAAACTTCCTCACTGGGTAGACGCCGGGCCACT
Source organism: Montemys delectorum (assembly GCA_019843815.1). Classification (NCBI taxonomy): domain Eukaryota; kingdom Metazoa; phylum Chordata; class Mammalia; order Rodentia; family Muridae; genus Montemys; species Montemys delectorum. The sequence continues at coordinate 8,170 of JADRCD010123700.1, forward strand.
CCAAAAGGGATATAGGTCCAGTCTGTAGCTGAGACAGGCCTCTTCCCTGTCCCCAGCTATGCCCTGGAGCAAGTGACATACTTTGTTGAGTCTGTTTCTTGGCAGCCATGCTTGAGAATCCTGAAGGGATCGCCATGGCAACGCTCCCAGCACCGGACCCGTGTAGGCTGGCTGCCACCAAAGTCAAGGGGCATACATCTACATTCAGATGGAGTCCAAGTGACAGGAATAGCCAGTGCAAAGGCCCTGAGGTGGAAGATGACATCTGGCCAGCGAGCAGGAAAGGGCTAACATCGAGGATAACGGCCTAGGATAACAACGGGGTGGGGGGTGGGGGCAGACAGGGCTGGTCACACAGCCCTTCGGCTGGTGGGAACAGCCTCAGGCCCAGCTGCAGCCCTGTGGAGCTTATTCTGGCCAGCTTGGGGGCCCAGGAAGCCTTATGAATTCTGCAGAGTATGTAATTCTCCCTCAAGATACCATCTGACCACAGACCATTAAAACAGCCAGCACTTGCAATTGGTGAAGACATGAACAAAAGGCCCGTTGGCTCCTAGAGAGTAGGGGTAGGAGCTAGGAGGGCCTTGGACCCTAGGATGTGCCCAAAAGTTCCTCATAACCTGCATCCCTGTATCTCATTTAGATTTATTGACTCAAGAGAACATTCTAGAAAGACTAGCTCAGGCTCCCGTTAGCTTTTCCCCAAACAAGTCCAAAGAGGCATATCCAGGTGGTCATGAGGAGGAAGAGAAGGATCACTCAATGTGGCCACATGGAGGGAGCTGAGTAACTTGGCGGTAGCAGGGGTGGAAGTGGGGATGGAGGTAGAGGTGAAGTTTAGCTTGCCCTGAGGTACCAGCCCCATGACAGAGTCCACTGTCTAGAACACAAAAGCCCAACACTGCTTGGCTTGGAGACCTGGGGCACTTTCAGGGGATGGAATGTTCTAGGCCTGGATCGGGGGTGGGAGGGGGGCTGTTCTCTGTTGCCTAACCTCGCCTCTCACCCTACTCAGTCCTTTGTGGTTGACATTTGTGTCTTACAGAGATGGATTGCGCTATCACAAGTCTGTTCCCAGGAGAATCTGCCTTGGTCTGGGGTCTGCAATTGGCTCTTCCTCTCTGCGGATGCCCGAGTTTCTAGGCAGAAACAAAAGTTCTGGGTGTCCAGAGTACCTCACTGTAGGGAGGGAGGGAGCCAAGGGCTTCTGAGGCCACCTCGCCACCTTCCTGCGGTGATCCATCTTGCCTCGGCAGGGCTGGGGAATTGCTTGGAGGCGAAGCCGCATCTTGAATATTCATCTGATTTATGGTCGCTGCCGACAGCTTTATGAGTCCACCCACCGCTCCCTCCAGCCGGCCATCAATCTTCCCCTAGACCGGGCCTCTGCCAGCAGCTCATGAATTAAAGAGGCCCCTCCGGCCCTCAGCCCGCCGCCCTCCCCGCCGCAGCCCTCAGCCCGCCGCCCTCCCCGCGGCGCGTCGTGTCGGAAGAGGACCTGACCAGAAGTCACAACACTGTGGTGTCTTGCTGCAGTGGCGGCTCTGGCGACCTTGGATGACTCTCCTGGTTGTTTGTTTCAAGCGAGAGCAAGTCACGAGCCCTGAGGCCCATCTTGCTCAAATTCTGAGACTCAGTTTCCCTGTCTGACAAGGGGGGACATGCATAACCCAGCTCCCTCTGCTTATCTAGGTAGGGTCTGGGCTGGGAGCAGGGCTGTGTGCCAGAATACAGGCCAGTGCAGTTAGCCTTGCGGTCAGCATGAGTGGAGGGGAATGGAGGGATGGGTACAATGTAGAAACAAAGCCACGACCCACCCGCAAAGATTGTGGGAAGGGGCTCTGTGAAAGCCTGGCTCTGGGGAGCTCTCCATGGGTTTTGGGTTTGTGGGATTGCCCAGGACATAAGTGTGAACTTGGCTTTAGTTCTGGGCTTGAGAAGCTACTCCAGAAGGAGTCCACCACTTAGACAAGGACCCCAAAAGAAATCCTCAGCCACCTGGTCCCAGAACCCCTTCACCTACCATTCAGCTGAAATAGGATGGACTAACCTGTGCCTAGTCGCCAACACTGGTCAGGCCTGAAAGAAAAGGGGCTGTGGCTGTGTGGAGGTGACAGGTCCCCCTAGTGGTCACAGCAGGACACTGGGTTTCTGTGGCCTTCTAGGGAGCAGCCTGTCTTAAGTAGCCCCAGTGCTGGGCTCCCACACGTGTCTCAGGGCCCTGGATCCTGAGCTGGGGACCAGAGAGAGGAAGGCCCACTTCTCCATTTGGCCCTCAAAAGGTCCTGAGCATTGGTCCCCAGGTTTGCCTGTCAGGAGGGTTCAGAAGATAAACTTGGGGGGCCTCCTAAACCCTACATGCCTGCTGCCAGCCCTTCCACAAGGCCCAACCTCACCACTGTGGGTCTCGGTTTCCTCCAGTACAAAATATGATCCACAAGCCCTGTGGATCCCAGCCAGAACACTGATTTGGGCTGTCTATGAAGAAGCATCCTGTGTTGGCTGAGCATACAGACCCTATCTCCAACCACAGATTTGGTTATGAGAGCGAGGGACCTTGGATGGAGGTGAAGGATGGTGAAATCCAGTGAGCACTTCCTGAAAAGGGGTAGAAGAAGTAGGCCAAATGCCACGAGGGACAAAGTCCCAGCATCTGGAGTCAGCAGGAGGTTCCTGACCTGGACTTCCACCCCTGCTGACCACGCTGGCACTAGTTGTGTTTATCCCACAGGAGGGGAGGCCAGCTGTGTGTAGACAGTGCTAGGGGCTGGGCAGCCTGAGATGGTGGCTTTCCATATCACCTGGGAGTTCCTCTTAGGGACAGAAGTATAGACTAGTAGAGGGTCATGGAGCCCAGCTCCCCTCCCTTCCTGCACTGCAGATGAGGGTGACAGTTCAACCTTTCCTACCCCCTGGCTCTAAGACCTACTTTGCAGCCTCATTGGAAGGGAATAGAAGGAACACCCAAGGAACTGTGTTGAAAGGGGAAAGTGGTTGGAAAATCTACAGCAAACAGAGACTTCTAAGAAATCAAAGCTTTAGAATGTCCCTAGATAGTTCAATGGAGCTATCTATGGGCACTCATTCCCATACCCATCCATCATGCATCTATCCATTCAGCCATCCCACCAGGCAGCCAAATATCTACCCACCTGTCCACCTACCCATCCATCCACCCTTCTATCCATCCATCTATCCATCTGTCCATCCACTCTTGCACCCATCTATTTGTCCATACATCCACTCACTAGTCTATCCACCCATTAGTCACTCTATCCATCCATCCACTCTTGCACCCATCTATTTATCCATCCATCCATCCACTCTTGCACATGTCTATCTATCCTTCCATGCATCCATTCACCAGTCTATCACCCATTAGTCTCTATCCATCCATCTATCCATCCATCCATCCATCCATCCATCCATCCATCCATCTACTCCTGCGCTTTTCCATTTGTCCATCCATGTATCTACCCACCAGTCTATCCATCCATTAGTCTCTCCATCCATCCATCCATCCATCCATCTATCCATCCATCCATCCATCCATCCATCCACCCACCCATTCATCTGTCTCTCTACCTGGCTGCCTATTCATTTATTGCCTAGTCATCCATCCTCCCATCCATTCACCCATTCTTCTATGAATCCCAGTTACACATGTGTGTAGGGTAGCAGCAGATGCTTGGCCATGCAGACAGCTAGACAGATGGGTGAGTGAGCCAGGAAGTAAGAAGATGACTGGCTTAGTGGGTAGATAGATTGTAGGTAGATGAATGTTACCAATGGCGGGTTAGATGGATGAACAGACAGAGAGACTGCTAGCTGGCTGGGACCATGTTCTCCATGCTAAATTGTCTTGTTGCCCCAGGTTGGTAGATCACAGTAGCTTTAGCCCCTGCCTAATGCCAGCATTAGGCAGACCGCAGGGGTCCAAGCCACAGCTCTCATGATGTCATTATTACTGACTCCTGGAGTTCACCAACTCACAGGGTAACTGGGATGACATTTTATGTCCCCTCTAGCAGTACCTGGCCTTTCACTGAATGTGGCACCCAGCTGTTTGCTAGCTTGCCTCCCCTTGGAGGGACACTCAAGCCCCTGCAGTCAGGGGCCTGGTTTCCAGGATGAGGGGACATCTCAGTCCCCACCTGCAGCTGTCTGGCCTCAGCCTCTCCACAGCTCCACCAATCTCCTTAATTACCCTTCAGTTAGGGTTTAATTTATCACTCGGTGGCAAAGCAAGCGCTGGAGAAAGAGTTTCCCTGGCAACCAAGTTTTTAAACACAAGATTCTCTGTGTTTTCAAAGCCAGTTCTCATCTAATTTCCTCTCTGGAAATTAACTTGGAACTTGTCGGGTGCTGGAAAGTTCTGCCTAACAGCAGGCCAGCACTTATGTGTGAAGCTATCAAAGGCCCACTCTGTCCCTGGCAGGGGCCAGTGCTGGGAAGTGTCTGTTTCCCCCCATCTCTTTGTTCCAAAATGGCTATTACAAATTGACCATGGGGATTTGGCTTGACCACCAAGCCACTAGTCATGCTGATAGCAGCTGGCTTCTGACTTTCCGCTGCCCAGGTTCCCTGGAGGTTAGAGCTGGGGACATGAGCCTTGTGGTAACGTGAGGAAAGCCAGGTGTCTGGGCCTGAGTGCCCAGGCACTACAGGCCTTATCTCCCCAGCTTGAGAAGAACAGCCAAGGAAGAGGGCTACTCTGGTCACCCTACCACCACAGATCTAGCCCCCTAACAAACATAATACAGCCTAGGTCAGCCACATGGGTGGCTTTTCATCAACTTCCCAGTGTAAAGTTGGGCACACTACATTTCTCCTGTCCTTAGGGGCTCAATCCATCCAATGTGCCACCATTGATGCAGCCTCTCCCCTGTGCTTCTCCTCCATTTATTCTCCATTGCACCCCAAACCCTGATGCTGTGTTCCCTGCATCAACATCTTAGAATTCCCTGTCATTCCATGGACTACTCAAGAATGTTCCTCACAGCTCCCAGCTCTTCCTGAGCTCCCCGTGTGCCTGTTTGTTTTAGTGGTGACAGATACTGATGGCATATGGGGGGATTATGATGGTTCAGTTACTGTCTTAGTGATAAGCCGAACTCAGCATAGGCACAAGGGTATAACTGGTCCATGGAGGAAGAGTGACTGAGTGGAGACTGAAGGCAAGAGGGCAAAGGCATGGATGATGTAGAGCATCTAGAAGCATAGACAGTTGGAGAATATCAACACAAGTAACCAAATAGAAGGGAAAGGAGCTAGTCAAAAGGCAGGAGGGAGAGAGGGAAAGAGGAAGTAAGGGGAAAAAGGAAAGCTAGCTGTCTGAATAGGCAGGTTGGTCGATGGGTAGATGGTTGCAAGAGTTGATGGATATATGGATAGGCAGGTGATGAATGTGTGGGTGGATGGCTATATGAGTGGGTAGACAGTACGATGAGCAGTTGGATGAATGGGTAGGTGGTTAGGTTGATGGACGGATAGATGAATCGATTGATGGGTGGGAGGAGCAGATGGATGAGTATGTGGGCATATTGATTAGTGGATAGGTGGATGGATAGGTAGGTGTGAATGGAAGATTGGCAGATGGATGGATGGATGGATGGATGGATGGATGGATGGATGGATAGTTGGATGAATAATAGCTGGGTGAATGGGTGGAAGAATAGATGAATGGATGGATGATGGAAAGATGGGTGGATGGGTGAATGGGTAGAAGAACAGATTAATGGGTGGATGAGTGGATAGGTGATGGGTAGCTGGCTGACTGGATGGGTGGAAGAAGAGATGGATGGTAAGTTAGTGTCTATGTGGTGAGTGAAGGAATAGATGGGTGGATATGTTGGTTAGATGAATTCACAAAGCACATCCTGGAGACACCCACTTTCAGCTGCACAGGCTAAATTGCCTACTCTGGAGTATGGGCCAGAGGTGACCAGGCAGTTCAGAGTGCAACAGAAGTGAGAACCTGTGAGTCTTACACACACACACACACACACACACACACACACACACGCACACATGTAGTCACTCTTGAAATGTTGGAACTTGAAGAAGTTTGTCAATGACCCCTACAGAAGGAGGGATCTTCCTATGGGACCCATTCATTAGGAAAGCCAATCCTTATAAGCTCATTGAAGCACTCGGGCTGACTCTAAGTGCCAGGCAATCAGAGGACATCGATGACTATTCACTGGAAAGTGATGGATTGATCCTGGTGACCTGCCATGGCAAAGAAGCATGTCTGACTGGGGACAGCACAAGCATCTTCACTTCTCAATGCCCAGTGCCCTGCTGACCCCCCTCAGCACTGGGAAATGCTGGTCCTCTCATCACTTGTCTTGTTCTCTATGGCTGTGCAATGACTATGCCCAATATACACGAGGGTCCAGAGTGCCCAGTACTCCACTGACCCCCTCAGCACTGGGAGATGCTGGTTGTACTGGCTGGTTTTGTGTGCCAACTTGACACAGGCTGGAGTTATCACAGAGAAGGGAGCTTCAGTTAGGGAAGTGCTTCCATGAGATCCAGCTGTGGGACATTTTCTCAATTAGTGATCAAGGGGGTAGGGCCCCTTGTGGGTGGTGCCATCCTTGGGCTGGAAGTCTTGAGTTCTATAAGAGAGCAGGCTGAGTAAGCCAGGAGAAACAAGCCAGTAAGAAACATCTCTCCATGGCCTCTGCATCAGCTCCTGCTTCTTGACCTGCTTGAGTTCCAGTCCTGACTTCCTTTGGTGATCAACAGCAATGTGGAAGTAAGCTGAATAAACCCTTTCCTCCCCAACTTGCTTCATGGTCATGATGTTTGTGCAGGAATAGAAACCCTGACTAAGACAAGTTGATATCAGCATAGTGGGGTATTCCTGTGACAACCTGACCATGTTTTGGGGAGGATTGTGGAAGGACTTTGGAACTTTGAGCTAGAAGAGTCATTCGTTGTTAAGAGCTCTATGGGATGTTGTGTAGGAGCTTGGAAGATAATGTTGAGAACAGTGCAGAGATGGAGGCCTGGCTTGTGAAATTTCGGAGGGAAGATTAAAGACTCTATCAGGGCCATTGTTAGTTTGATTGTGAAGATTCTGTGGTTCTGGTTAGCTGGGGCTGAAGTATCAGCTGTGATTAACAAGATACCAGAACTACTAAAGTGAAAACTTTACATTACTGGGACTATTGATGCTGGTTAGCTGGAGCTAAGAAATTAGCGGTGATTAAGAAGAGACCAGCATCATTGAGGTGACATCTTCTGGGAAGTGTTTTCTGAGAGCACAAAGAGGTTGTGTTCCAGAGATAGCCAAGGTCGTACCTGGTGCTGCAGCAGGACTTGGTAATGTGTAAGAGTCACCTGGATGGTACTGGTTTTGAAGGCATGAAGGCGTCATGAAGAGCAGCTGAGGCTCTGCACTGTGAGAGGCCATGGAAGGGCATTGTTGAAGGTGCAGCACAGTTGCAGCTGATGGCCCAGGACTAAAGGGGTCATGCAAAGGAGTTGAGGCTTGGCACCATAAAGAGAGCCTATGGGAGGCTATTGGTGAAGCCTAGTTACTGTGGAAGACAGTGTTTTAGAGATGCCATTACCATGAATGACCACCAAGAACAGCAGCAGCAGTGGAATACAGGCATCTGGAGCCTAGAAGACAAGGTGTGTGCTACAGAGGGCTCAGGTGGAGAAGTGGTCCAAGCCCTTGGAGGAATCCAGAAGATTGTGAGTGGATCCCAGACATTGGACAGTTGGAGTTTGATTTTTGCTTTTGATTGTGACTGTGCCCTGATATTTTTCCCTCTTGAAGGAAGAAAGTATTTTAGTGGAGCCTACAGTTAAGAGACCTTGAATTTTAAAAGATATTGGACATTTTAAATTGATTGAACTTTTAATATGTAAAGACTGTGGGACTTTAGATCTTGGCGATGAATAAGAAAGTAAGGGTTGAGGCTTAATAGTGATGTGTTTGTGTGTCAAGTTGACAAGGGGTCAATTGTACTGGCTGGTTTTGTGTGTCAACTTGACACAGGCTGGAGTTATCACAGAGAAGGGAGCTTCAGTTGGGGAAGTGCTTCCATGAGATCCAGCTGTGGGGCATTTTCTCAGTTAGTGATCAAGGGGGTAGGGCCCCTTGTGGGTGGTGCCATCCCTGGGCTGGAAGTCTTGGGTTCTATAGAGAGCAGGATGAGCAAGCCAGGAGAAACAAGCCAGTAAGAAACATCTCTCCATGGCCTCTGCATCAGCTCCTGCTTCTTGACCTGCTTGAGTTCCAGTCCTGACTTCCTCTAATAATCAACAGCAATGTGGAAGTAAGCTCAATAAACCCCTTCCTCCCCAACTTGCTTCATAGTCATGATATTTGTGCAGGAATAGAAACCCTGACTAAGACACTGGTCCTCTCATCACTTGCCTTGTTCTCCATGGCTGTGCAATGACTATGCCCAATATACATGAGGGTCCAGGAGACGTGCCTCTCCTGCTGGAACCATACTCAGGAAACTGAAAGGTCTACTCACATTTGACCCAGGGAAGGCACAAGGATGGCTTGGATTATGACTCAGGTCCACAAAGCCAAGAAAACCAGTAGAAGGGGTCCCCACCCCGTGGAGCTGTTGGGAGATTGAGTGACAAAGTGTACCCCTTCTACAGAGAGTCAGAGGGACATTAGACCTTGATCCTTTCCAGGAAGGAAGATCGTCAGCAAAAGACCAGAAGAGAATGTGGCTCCCTTCTCTCCTTTCTCTCTCAACACCAGTTGGCGTTTTCAAGTTCTCCTCAGGCTCAGAACATTGAATCAGTATGACTGGATGAGAGCTTGTCCACAGGTTCTGAAACAGGGCAGCCTGTCTCATTTTTCAGTACCGTGACAGGAGGTTTAGGGCCACAGGTTCCGAGTGCTGTGCCCTAGAGCTGAGCCGAACTTTCCAACATGGCTCTGAGCTTCATAAAACTGTCTCTTCACTTTCCCCACCATACTCCCTCCCTAGCAGGTAGCGAGGGGGCATCAAGAAGACAAACTCACTTCTGCTTTATCTATGAAGTGCTTAGCTAAGTGCTTGGCATACAGTAAGTGCTCAATAAATAACCATTATTAAGGGAGGGTGTGATGGGGGAAATTGGACAGATCAGAATTTAATTCAGCCATGTAGATGTATTGTGCTTCTGCCTGAGGGGGGGAAAAGACAATGACTATCTTGCCTTCCCATCTCTGTCTGCGGCTGACTTTGCAGCAGAGTTCTCTCATCTCCTGCAGCCTGTTTGGGGGAAAAAAAAAACAGTAAGAAGAAAAAGGCAATCTGGCATGCTTGGCTGCGCCCCTGTCTCTCCTGCCCACAGCTCCCTTTGATGTTTAATTTCCCGGGGTCAGGGAGAAGCATGTTGATGATCCCAGTTCATTCAAAATGTAAATTTCATCTCCTATCAGCTAATGACACTCAGCTCCACTTTACATAACAGGGGAGCAACTGCCATGAGTCACGAAGCCCCTGGCTTCCTCTTCTCCAATCCTCCCCAACACTCCAGACAGCGCTGGCCTCTGCCCACCATGCGGCTAGATCTGAGTTCACCCTTGGGAGTAAATCGTTCTATTAACAAAGAGGCATGGGGCAGGAGATACATGCCAGCCACAGAGGATGGGTTTACTGAAGAAACTCCAACTGGACCAAACCAATGTGGACCAAACAGCTCATTCTTGGGCATCTCAGACTCCCAGGTCCCACTTACCAGGACCCAGAACCTCAGCCTGGACAGGGAACTTGTCAATAAGCAAAACTGAGTGCATGGGCCTTCCTTTGCTCAACCTTGGGAAGCTGCCCCATACTCTGTGGGATGCCATCTGGCATGGTGGCCAAGGTCTTTGGGTGACGAGATCCCAATGCTGTCCTCTCACTGACCCCTGGGACACCCTGATGGGTCCTCCCAGAGCCAGCCAATATCTTCTCGTCAGACCTAAACAGTTCTGCGAGCCCTCTGAAAGGGCAGCCCGGAGGCTTCCACCTGTCTTCTGCAGCCTGAATCGGAAGCAGGCTGTGGCCTAGGACAAAAGGTGAAAGGCTCCTGGCTCTGAGCCTCCCCTTGTACGCCAGCCCTTTCCATTGGCAGCACAATGGCTAGCCCTGCGGCTTCTTTCTCATGGCAGGACTGGTGCGGGTCCTAGGCTTTGGACTAGGGTCTCTTCCCTAGGCTAAGAAGGAACACCTGGGATCATGGTCAATGTCTGTGCATGGAACCTGAGAGACCTGGTGGTCTCATCTCTGCCACCTGCTGGCCAAAGGACTTTTTTCTGGACCTGATTTCTTTGGCCTTAGTTTTCTTTCCTTTCTTTCTTTCTCCCCACCCCCTTTTCTTTTCTTCTCATTCATTCATTCATTCATTCATTTTTATTATTTATTTATTTATTCATTAATTTACTTATTTATTTCTTTATTTTGGTTTTCAGAGACATGGTTTCTCTGTGTAGCCCTGGCTGTCTTGGAACATACCCTGTGGCCTAGATTGGCCTCAAACTCACAGAGATACACACCTGCCTGTGCCTCCCAAGAGCTGGAACTAAAGACATGAACTACCAAGCCCAGCTGGCATTAGTTTCTTATCCAGTCATTAATGAGATGAATTCCTAGGAGGCTCACAGGCAGGCCTGGAGTTAAATGGCCTTGAATCTGGGAACCTGGGGTAAGCTTGCAGCTGTCTCACGGCTTTGAAATTTGCCATTTCTTCTAGAAAGAATCCCTGTGAGGCACCTCTGTAAGATACCTCTTAGCAGGTGACAAACACTGGCCTCTAGCTCTCTTTGGAAGGCAGCTGGTCTCTGATGTGCATTAAGTGAATGCTTGTTTATGTTGTATTTTTTTTTTCTTTTTTTAAAACAAACTTTATGAAGCTATAATTTAGATGCCATAAAAGCCACCCATTAAAATGCATGATTTAATGGGTTTTAATATATTCACAAAGCTGTACAAACTTCCCTAACAATCTGCCTTGGAATGTCTCCCAAAGGAACTTTGTACCCTCTGATCACTCCCCAGCCTCCTGCTCCCTGGACACCTGGTCACCACCAACCTGTGTCTGTCTCCCAGACTGGACTGCTCTGGCTCTCGAAGAGATGGAGTCACCCAGCACATGTGTCTTTGCTGACTGGCTTTTCCACTTGCAATAAAGAGTGTGGTCATTGGACTGAGGCCGTACCTCAGTTGATAGTGCTTGTCTAGCATGCACTGAGCCCTGAATGACTCCCCCGTGCCCCGCACTCCGGAGAGGTGGAGCACACTGGTGGTCCCAGTGCTGAAGGGTAGAGGCAGGAAGATCAGGAGTTCAAGACCAACCTCCGCTACACAGAAAGTCTAGAGGCCAGGCTGGACTACACGGATCATGTCTAAGAAAGAAGGAGGAGGAAGAGGAAGAGGAGGAGGAAGAAGAGGAGGAAGAGAGAGAGAGAAAGAGAAGGAATATTTGATCTTGCAAGGATTTGGTGTGGAGTTGTGACATTACGCCCTCCCTCTTTCTGTCCACTTTGGGTTTGTTTGCCTGTTTGCCTTTTATCACTGGGAGTTGAAAACAGGGCCTGACGTGTGTTGGGCGAGCCCTGTTGAACTACTTCCTAGCCCTTGCTTTTATCTTTGATTTTGAGACAAGGTCTCACTAAGTTGTCTAGGCACAGCTTGAACTCACTCAAAGCCCAGGCGGGCCTTGATCTTGTGGCCTTCTCGACTTAGCCTCCCAAACAGTGAGATGACATCCTTGTGCCACCATCGCAGCCTCTGCTGGTACTTTTCCATGTAAGGGAACTGACCTTTGGCACCCACGGATGGTGGAATATGCTGGAAATAGTTGGGTGTTGGCGCTAGGGCCTGCTTGAGGGTCTTTAGAACCCTTCCAGAGCTACTCTGATTTGGGGTCTGCTCTGCTCCCCACCTCTCCCATACCCACTGTCTCCCCTCACTCGTTCCTTAACCCTCTCCTACTGCTTTCCAGGCTCGGACGGTAGAAAGAAGGGCCAGAAGGAAGTGCAGAGCCAGTGGCCAGTCCCCATTGTCAACAAGTTCCGAGGGACAGCTGCCGACTCTCCCCACCCTTTCAGCTGGAAGTAGAGCCTACAAGTTTAATTATGCAATTAAAGTCATTTTCCTGAGCTGAACAAATATTTACAGCATATTTTGCTGCAAATTGCTTCTCCTGGAGAGCAGGTCTGCCACTCAGGCTGGCAAACACTGGCTCATTTGCATATCCCATTACCCAGGGGCTCACTGCCTAGCTGGGCCACAGGACCTGGGGTGCGTGGGAAGGACTCTCAGGGAGAAGTGTCAGCCATGGAAACGTGTTCTTGGCCCCACTCCTGGGGTGGCTGTGGACTCAATGACATCTGCGGCTCCTCTGTGGCAGCCCCAAGTCCCCACTCTATGCATCTCAGAGGCCTCTAAGCTTTTGTGCCCATGCTGAGGAGGCCCAGATGGCTAAGGGAACGTGACTCAAGGACATGGTTCTGTGATAATTAGCCCCACACTGATCCATGCCCAGCTGCCCTCCTGTCATGGATACAGGACTCCTGAAGAGGGCTCAGCCTGCATTCTGAGCCTCTCCTGGGGACCCCCTCGCTCTGCTGAGCTTCCTGTAAGAGCTAGCCAGGAAAATTTCAGGCAAAAGTTCAGGGTAGGAGAGAAGGCCACTGGTTCCAACTTACCCCAACCAACAGGTGCTCTGCCTCAAGCCACAATTTGTCCCTGTGGAAGGAACTTTATCGACAAGTTCGGACTCACTGTCTCATCGGGGGTGGGGATAGGGGTCTCTGGGCTTGATATAAATACCAGCTTGCAGCTTGGGACTTCTGTGGAATGGCAGGTTGTGGGGTGAGGGTGACAGGAGCTATACACAAATCATCTACTAGCAGAAATGGTAGCCCTGAGGCATGAGGCCAGTGACCAGACTCAGCTGAAGCCTGGGTCAGGCACTGCCTAGGTGGGTCACCTTTTCTTCCATTCTAACACGACCCAGTAGCCTAGCCTGGAAGAAATGCACCTTCACTCATTACTTTTCACGATGGGGGTGGGGTTTTTCCTGACGATTCCTAGGCCTCAGCCCTGGTTGTCAGCAACTTGGCCTTCCGGGCCAGAATAGTCTTCTTAGGGCAGATGTGAATTATTTTTCTTGGGAAAAATTGTTTACTTTTTTCCATCCTTCCTTCCTTCCTCCCTCCCTCCCTCCCTCCCTCCCTTCTTCTCTTTCTCTCTTTCCCTTTTATTTTTGTGATGCTATGGGTTGAGCCCAGGGCCTCCTGCATGCTACAGCTGCCTAAGAGCTACAAACAACAATGCTAGCTCAAGGCACACCCTAGAAAGACAGATTTGCTGAGCTCAGGCTCAGACCCTTCTGTTCCTGGCTTGGGAAAGGTGGAGGTAACTGTGACCATTTAGGCATAGAAAGAAATGCTGGGGCTGGAGACATGGCTCAGCGGTTAAGAGCACTGACTGATCTTTCAAAGGTCCTGAGTTCAAATCCCAGCAACCACATGGTAGCTCACAACCATCTGTAATGGGATCTGACGCCCTCTTCTGGGGTGTCTGAGGACAGCTACCATGTACTCACATACAATAAATAAATAAACAAACAAAAACAAACAAAAGAAATGCTGTTTGTGTTGCTGACTGTCTTCCTTCTCCCATCCTTCACTCTGACATCGATTAGGAGGGAGGATGGGGATGGAGGCCACAGGAACACCAAGTGCCACCCAGAACCACTGTTGCTCATCAGAGTCGGGGAGGGGAAGGACAGGGTGCCACTGAGATACGGCTCCACTCAGCCACGCCGAGGGTCTAGAGTAAAGCAGAAGAAATTACTGTCCTCTTAGGCTCCCTTTCTGTGTCATACTCCTTCAGACATCCTCAAGAGAATGTAAATCTACCCATTTTACAGCCAAGGAAGTTGAGGCTCAGAGTTCCATGCAATCGATCACTTAAGGTCACACTGAGGAAAGCGGTAGTCTCGATTTTGTTGACTGGCAGCTGACTCTTTCACACACCCCAAAGCTTTCACACACCCCAAGGCCTGCACTGAGCTGGGCCATCCCATTCAGCCCCATACCTACTGCCTGGGGAACGTAGATGAGATACAGGAAGACCCGGCTGTCACATGTCACAGCCTGTCAGCTAGGAAACAGAGAAGACAGTGGAACTGGAGATCAGCTCTCCCTCACAGGTGAGCCCACCTGGAGCCATTAATGTAACCACTGCACAGAACAACCCCCCTCCTCACGGGGTCCAGTATTCCTGGCAGGGACACAGAACAAGGGAGCCAGCCAGGCCCCAGCTGCTTAGTTCCTCTGAGAGGCCCATGAGAAGTCCACAGCTCTGGCTCAAGGATCCAATTCTGCTTCACTTAAAGGGGAAGGGAAGGCTCCTGAGTCCCATCCAGGTGGGTGCTACTGGAGCCCTGGGGCATGGTGGATCTGTGGAGGGCCCTGGTGCATTGTGGATCTGTGGAGGGCCCTGGGGCATGGTGGATCCGTGGAGGTGACTCTTGAAGGCAGTGGCCGGAGGTATCTAATGACTATGGGAATGAGCCAGCAGCGGGGTGTGCTGGAGGAGGGCGGCAGGATCTGAGCCAGCTCTTCCCAAAGGACAACACACTCGGAGGGAGCAAGTACTCATCTGCACAGCCAACGCACCCTATAATACACTATATAAAGTTTATGGTTTGTTTAGACTCTTCTGGAACAACCAATAAATGCAGGGAGCAGAAAAGATCCAGGAAGAGCTGGAGGCTGACCTTGGGCCAACCCCTGTACTCTCCCTTCCCAGGCAGCCTAAGGCGCAGCCGTTGTGTGGAGTGCACTCGAAGAGTACAATTAAAGTTCTTCCTTCTGTCTTTTCCACACTCTCTAGGCCCAGGGAAACTGAGAAAAGTGTTGCTCATGAAAGCGCATAAAGCAAGGGTCTGTGCCTGTCCACACTGCCCTTTCCGAGAAGGCTGAGCCCCGAGGCTCAAACTCTCATTATAACTCCCCTTAAACCCTCCAGATCCAGCTGTGCAAACACACAGGCCGGTGCCAGAAAGCTGCCAAAGAGCGCCAACTAGTGGCAACAAGGACTTATAACATGGGAAGCCGGGTGCTCTGCTTTCTCCCCTCCTTCCCCTCCTTCCGGTCCCTCACACACTCCCAGCCGCGGACAAATCCACTCCTTTCAAGGGTGGTACTGTGAATCCCCAAGGCTCTCCAAGGAGCAGGACTAGAGCACCAGGGTGTTCCATCAGTGTGTTCTCCCTTTCAAATAAAACCAAAAAGAGGCGATGAGATCTACTTTTTCTATAAAAGTTTATTTTATATTTTTTTCCCAAGAAGTGGTCAGGATGCCTATTTCAATTATGTAAAGAAAGGTAAGGAAGGGCAGTGTATAAAAATAATTTAAACATACATACTAGCAACAAAGCAACATGACTCTCTAGTTACAACTACAAACTTGCCCAAGATTTTTTCCCCCTAAAGGTTTTAAATACTTTGTAGACAATGGGACAGACAGGCATGTACACACACACACATACACACACACACACACACACACACATATGCTCTCACACAGACACATTCACACACTCACACACATATATACAGCTCAAGTATGTTTTCTGTGCATTTTAGCTAACTGCTACAGCTAACGTGAAGAACTGGATTCCTGAGTGGACTTGAAGTGGAATCAAAACCCCCATCGGTGTCAGATACAAACTTCCGAGTACATGCGGTGATTCCCCTCCCAATCTTATTTGCCCCTAGCCTGTTTTCTGTGCTACTCAACTGACTATTAAAAGGTGCTTTTCTGATCTACTCAGCATTGTGCCCACTATCTCCAAGCTGGAGCAGGCTGGTTTTCTCTCAGCTCCCAGCGCATGCTGTGGGTGGGGAGGGGTGACTCTTGAGACACCCCAATTGGGATTTACATCTGGCTGATTCTCTGTTTCAGGGCTCTGAGCTCCCTCTCAATTTCGTAAGGGAGGTCGGCGTTGACCTGGTCCTCCAGATATCTGTCGATCTCCTCCACCTCCTTTTCCCAGAACTCCTTAGAGATTCCGAACAGCTCCTCCATGTTCACACCCCCCAGGCCTTTCAGGTTCAGGGCGTTTTCCTTAGGGATGTAGCCGATGGGCGTGATCTTGGCACTGTCTTCCCCTTCAATCCGTCCGAACATCCACTCCAGCACACGGGAGTTCTCGCCAAAACCTGGCCAGAGGAATTTTCCATCTTTGTCCTTCCGGAACCAGTTGACGTGGAAGATCTTGGGTAACTTGGCTGCTGGGCGGTGGGCCATGCTCAGCCAGTGGGCCAGATATTTGCCGAAGTTGTAGCCAAAGAAGGGCCGCATAGCAAAGGGGTCATGCATGATGACCTTGCCTGTCACAGAGAGACCACCATTTACCTCTGAGCCAATCAGGCCAGATCCCTTCCCTGTCTCTCCATGACAGACACCAAGGCGAGGGCTTGGGTTGCAGACTTTGACTCACCCTTGTGTTCTGCAGCAGCTGTGGCCTCTGACCTCATGGCCGCCCCAACAAACACCCCGTGCTGCCAGCTGAGGGCTTCGTAGACGAGGGGGACACCTTGAGCAGGGAGACAAAGATCATTAAAGACTTAAAACATCTGAACTCTCTAATGGTACTATGCCACTGTTCAACCAAGCAATATCTTTTTTTCTTTCTTTCTCTTCCTTCCTTCCTTTCTTTCTTCCTTCCTTTCTTTCTTCCTTCCTTTCTTTCTTTCTTTCTTTCTTTCTTTCTTTCTTTCTTTCTTTCTTTCTTTCTTTTGATGAGAAAGTTTCACTCTGTAGCCCAAGATAACCTGGAGCTTACTCTGCAGCCCAGGCCAACCCTGACCTCGCAGCAATCCCCCTGCCTCATCCACCCAAGTGCTAGGATTACAGGTATGAGCCGTGCTAGGCCTGACAATCAGAATTTTCTGTTGAATTAACCTTTCACCTACAGGGACAAGGAACAAGAAACTGCTAAGGGAAGTCACAGCAGAGAGATCACTCAGTGACAGAACACTGGCCTGAACTACTTCAATCACCAACCCAGAGAAGCCACTGGTGATCAGAAGGCTGGCCCTACATTTAAACCTGCCCTCTCAGTCTGGATATAGGGGGGAGGAAGATCTTTGGAACCAGCTTGGAAAAAATATTTCCTGGATTTCTTTCTATTGCCATACCCCAGGTTCCCAGCCTGAATAGAAGATGCCTCACCTGCAGGTCTACGGCCACCAAAGATGATACCCTCGATGGGTACTCCTTCCGGAGATTCCCAGGCAGGGTCAATAATGGGGCACTGGCTGGCAGGGGTGCAGAATCGAGAGTTGGGATGGGCACATGGTTCCTCTACAAGAGAGGGAGAGAGAGAGAGCCCTTAGCATGGCCCAGATAGGTGGCACCCAGAAGCCAGAGCACATGGCCTCTCAGGGGACTCACCATCCTGTGGTCTCCACTCCTTGTTCTTCCAGGAGGTGATGGTGACCCCGGGGGCCAGTGGCTCGTCGATGCCTTCCCAGTAAACGCCGCCATCACTAGTCTCAGCCACGTTGGTGAAGATGGTGTTTTTCTGAATGGTCTTAATGGCGTTTGGATTTGTCTTCACTGAGGTGCCAGGAGCAACTCCAAAAAACCCATTTTCTGGGTTGATAGCCCTTAAGTTGCCTGGAAAGTTGCAAGCCAGAGAGGGAGGCATGAATGCGAGCCAAGCATCCCAGAGTTCTTAATGCTTTGCAGAGCTAGCTCACTTCTAAGTTCACATCTTTCTTTTCCCCGTCCCCAAACTACACAGCCACCCGTTTCGGTCTACACACCACGGCCAACTCAGACTCTCCAGTTTTCCGCTTCTTCACTATTCCTACAACACATTCTCTTCTTTTAAAAGTGTTATTATTTATTTTGTGGTGTGTGTGTGTGTGTGTGTGTGTGTGTGTGTGTGTGTGTGTGTGAGTGTGTATGGGGTGTGAGTGTTCCAGGGCACACATATGGAGGTCGGAGAATAACTTGCAGGAGTCAGTTCTCTCTTTCCACCATTTAGGTTTCTAGGAATCAAACTCAGGTCATCAGGCTTGGCGGCAAGTGCCTTTACCCACAGACTTGTCTCAGTGGCCCCAGCAATACTATGCAAACATGGCTATGTGTAAGTAAACAGCCTGTCGTGGCCCTCCCTATCCAGGTGGCCTCCCAGAAGGCCTGCAGGACTGTACTGTGGCCGAGGCTCTGCTGGCTCTGAATGCCCAGGGCTGGCAGTTAAGGAGACGGTGGTATGGGGTGTTTGAAGCCAGTCACTCACCAGGGGTCACCACTGTCATCAGCCAGCCCTGAAGACTCACCTTGGGCATCAAACTTCATCCAGGCGATGTCATCACCCACACATTCAACTTTCCACCCGGGGAGGCTGGGGTTCATCATGGCCAGGTTGGTCTTCCCACAGGCACTAGGGAAGGCTGCAGCCAGGTATTTCTTCTTGCCTTCAGGGTTAGTTATGCCCAGGATCTGCAGGGACAGGGAACAGCTCTGATATCCCGGATCCTTGACACGCGTGTATGAAACTCACAATAAAGCTCATTACTCTGAATCCTTCATATGGTAAGAGAGAGAGACAAAGGGCGTGTATCTACAACAAAAGCTCCGGACTATCTTCCAAACTAATGGAGGGTTGGAGGGGCAGAAAGTTAAAAGGGGGATGATGAGGAATAAAGAGGTGGAAGGGGGGACATTGAGTTTGCTGCTGTTGTCTAAGAAACGAAGTTCTGTGTTCCTTCCTGCAGCAAAGGTCTGGGGAAGTGCCTAGGGTCTCCCCAAAGGCAGATACCCATGGTCTATCCCTCACAAATCAGGATAAACTAATGGGGTACCAATGAATAAAATCCCAACGTCACTGTTGCTCCAGTGTGTCTGAGCCCCTTTCAAGGAGATGAACACTGGGGTACTTAGAGTCAATTTGGTATTGCTCCATTCTGCCCTCAAGTCCTCAGAGGTTGGTGAATCTTGACATGGCTCACCTATGCCACCCCAGGCCCTCCGAGTTTCTGCCCGGGATTCCCTGACCACATACCAGCATGTGCTCGGCCAGCCACCCTTCCTCCTTAGCTAGCCGGCTGGCGATCCGCAGCGCAAAGCATTTCTTCCCCAGTAGTGAGTTCCCGCCATATCCACTTCCAAAGGAGATGATCTCTCTGCGGTCCGGGAGGTGGGCAATCAGGGTCAGCTCGGGGTTGCAGGCCCAGTTGTTGACCAAAGGCTCTGAAAAACAAGCAAACCACAGTGAGATTGTGATGCACATCCCTGCCCAAGTCTCCAGGCTGATCTCGAACCAGCGATCGACCTGGAACTTCTGATCCTTCTGACGCCTGTGTGCTGGGGTAATAGGCCTGACCCAGCACGTTCACTTTATTTGGTGTCTGGGATCGAACTCAGGGCCTCATGCACACCAGGCGAGCACTCAACCAATGAACCCTTCCTCAACTTCTCCACTTTTGATCTGGAAAGAATGTACTTACTTTTTAGGGGGAGAGGGCACCCCACAGAGTGGAGGCACTTGATAAACTCCCCATTGCCTAGGGCCTCCAGCACAGATATCCCCATCCGCGTCATGATCCGCATGCTAGCCACCACATAGGGAGAGTCTGTCAGTTCGATACCAATCTTGGCCAGCGGCGATCCCAGCGGCCCCATGCTGAATGGGATGACATACATGGTGCGTCCTGTAGAGATGGGTGGGCAGAAGTAGGTAAGAAGCCACGGAGGCCTACTGAGCTTCCTTAGCTCTTCCTCCTAAGGGTACCCATGGCTGTGTCTTCCACATCTTGCTCTATTGGCCACCAGCCTCTGGTTTAGGAGGCCAGTGGAAACTGCAAAATGCTGAAATTAAACTGCTCATAACCCTCCTGCTTTGCTGAATTAAGCTGCTTTGCATCCACATGAATGGGAAGCATTTTATGTATTTTCTATTTTATCGATTTGATATTAAGGATTGAACCCAGGGCCTTGGAAATTCTAGGCAAACACTCTATCATGGAGCAACGGCTGCAGCACCTTTTGAATTTTTCTTTTGAGACCAAATGTAAATTGCTCAGGGTGGCCTAAACTTGGAATGCTCCATTGTAATATTCCTGTGTGTCACCATCCAGGAAACAGACCCAGACAGTGTACCTCACATATGGGCCACCCTTTGCAGCTCAGGCCACCATTAGGAACATGAACTACATACACAACACACTGTCACCCTGGGGTCTGGCCTCACCCACCTTTCATGCACCCTGGGAACCTGGCATTGAATGCTTTCTCAAAGTCCTCTTCCGACATCCAGCGGCCCAGCTGGCTGAGGCCACTTTTGGGGATGGGCACCGTGTCTCTCTGCTCCTGGGTGATGATGACCGTCTTGCTTTCGATCCTGGCCACATCCCTGGGGTCAGTGAGAGCCAGCCAACTGAAAAAAAAATATCACAGGGACTCCTTCAGCAAGGTAACCTTGGGGATGGACCTCTCTTGCCCAAGTCAGGCTCTTCCCAGCCTTGCAGGACACAAGGACAACAGGGACTTGACCAGGTGGACACTAGCTAGACTGTGAGCTGGCCCTGGGGGAAGGGGTCGCCTTGCATGGTTGTCCAGAATCTGATGGCCAGCTGTGCTAACCTCACAGGATGTCTCTCAAGCTTCTCAGGTGTTTGCTACTGCAGGGTCTTCATTCTCCAGACTCCGAGAAGGTAGAGCTGGGGAGCCTGTGGGCTAGACACTTTGGGCTGAGGGGGACTCACCAGTTGTCATATTTCTTCAGCTTGCGTATGACACCCTCCTCCTGCATGTGGGCCAGCAACCGCCCATACTCCTCCTCGGAGCCGTCGCAGATGTGGATATACTCCGGCTGGCACAGCTGAGCGTTGCCTTCCACGAACTTCCTCACTGCCTGGGGCAGGCTGTCGAGGCTGCCCTGGATGACCTTGGCAGAGAAGTCCAGACCATTATGCAGCTGAGGAGGCATATTTGCAAAGGTGTAGAAACAGGCAAGGACTCTGGTGCCACCTGAAACAGAAAAAGAGGCTCTTGAACACCAACACCCAAGGGCCCCTTCCCGCTCTTTCTGTGGACTTTGCATGGGTTGCATGTGGCTAGGGAGCCATGGGCATAAGGGTAAAGAGTGTGAGTGGGCCCCTCACTTGTACTTTTGGAGAGGTGAATGAAATGACCTTGCCTACCTTTCTTCCTCTTGGAAGGTCTGGATCAGAGATCACAGAGCGCCTTGCTGGATTTCCCCTGTTGATCGAGGGTGTGTTCCCAGAGAGAAGGCCAACCGTGCTTGGTAGCCAGCCCTCCTCGCTTTAAATACTATACAGAAGGGAGGACAGCCCTGCCCCGCAACTGGACCCGGAGGCTCGCCTCTGACGTAAGGGGCAGGCCTTTGGATCATAGCCATGGTCAGCATGGTTTGGAACTGACCTAACACAATAAACTCCAGGGAGCTAATGATTGAACTTGCAGTTGTTAATGAATGTTGGGAGGCCTCAGGCCCCTCTGTCAGCCATAGTGAGTCCTTACACAACATTTGATTGACTAAACTTTGACCCTGCCTGTTGCTGATGCAAACTGCAGGCTCTTACCTTAATTGTCAGGTGGGGGGTCAAGGACAGGCCTAGCCTGGATGCCTCTTGGACTTCATATGTTGCTGGCTGCACATTTTGTGTGCCAGTGGCTGCTGGTTGTCAACACACCACAGAGGTGTCACTCCCATGGTCAAAAGTCATGAGAAGGGAATTCAGCTCTGAGACATGAGACTTCTAGATAAAGTCTGCACCAACTGAGTTAGCCGGGGTGTGTCCCCTCACTAGGTATCTGGTGGATTCTCTGGTCATCCCAACATGAACGCTGCAGAGGTGAGGAATGGCTGTAAGCTTTGCTCTGATGAGACGATGCCTGGCACACAATAATCACTCATACATACATACTGACCCCTGCTCTAAATGTTTTGTGTCAGCTTATTCATTACTACCGCCTGAAATGGAGCTATGGCAATCCTGGGTACAGACTAGAAAACTGAGGCAGAAAGATCACTAAACAGGTCCCAGCTGGCTGGTAATGGCCGGAAGAGTCTGTGTCAGTCAGGCTGGGCCACAGAGTACTGCGAGGTCCCTTGTGAGTACTACTGTCTTTTCTAGACCCTCCAGTGTCTTCTTCAAGAAGTTCTAGGTTAGACACAAACACCCTTGTTGCTGCCTGGAACCATCTTGCAAGTCAGAGAGTCTGGAGGAGAGGGGGAGAGGGGGCTTGGCCGCTCTGCTGGGTTACACTTGAGCAACAAGACCTTTATCACAGTTGTAAAGAATCTTCTCTGCAAGCCACAGGCCTTCATGCCAACTGAACGAGCTTGCTTGCTGGAGTTTAGAAGTGAGTGAGAAGTCAACAGGAGTGAGGAGCCCATGGGCAGGCCTGGCTCCCACAGGTAGCCTCAGAGTAGAGGGCAGGGACATGGCCCACTTCCCTGTAGGCAGGAGGATGATCCGACAGGCAGCTTTGCAACTCTGCTCACTAAGATTTCTGTATGATTTGAGGCACTGTGAAGAACCATCCCAAACAGAGTGCTTTTGGCCTGAACTATGGGGCTTGGCTCACTCTGCAAAGCTGTGTGAATACCTTCTGCCTCCTGCACCCAAGCCACCAGCATTGTGGGGGTTCACCCCCTGCACCTTTTAGGTCAGTACAGACGAAGCAGCTTCCTCTTCAGGTCACTGAGAGCGCTCATGAGGGGTGGCCTCACCCTATGTAAACTGTGGGGCATCAACTCAGCCAGAATGGCCTGCTCAGTGTCTCCCATCCACGAGGTAAGCCAGCCTTTCCGGTGCACAGGTCCTCTGAGACCCTTGGCCAGTCTCCACTCTGCTGCTAAAACTGTCGTGGGTTAGAATCCCTGGAAGGTTAAGTTGAAAACAAAAAGGAGAGACAATAACTCAGCCGGAGTTTTAAGCACTCTACCCATATCCAAGGTACCTCTGCTGTGGGCCTCCTGGGAGGGATAGAGTAACCCAATGAGGGTGGAAGAGCAGAAGTCCCCACAACCTTCCAATTAGTCAGAACCTCCACGTACACTATGCTGATCATGTCAAAACTGGGTTTTGAAATGACCTGGAGGTCCGTGCTTTTCAACTGAGACACAGAGGAAATGGGTAAAGCTGGTTAGAGTGTCCTCACCCCAGCTGAGGACTTCCCGGGGTCCAGGCTTTCCTTATTTTGGGTGATTTCTGCAAGAGGCCTCACTAGGCAGGCAGGCACTGTGAGCCACGGCATCTTCCCACTGCTTCATCTAGAATAAGCCTCAAAGGGACGGCTAGGTGTCGATTGCCAGCTGCCCTGGAAGCTGGGGGCTTCCCATAGAGTGTCCAGCCCACCTTGTGTGATGTTCAGGGCTCACACAGGACATGCAGAGGGCCAGGGATTCCTACAGGGTGGAAGTTTCCCATGTGGTTTCTCACACAGACATATGGAGATGTCCTAGACTCTCAGGGGCTATTCAGGCTCATGTTCCCTTAAGTCAGGGCGGCTTTCCATCACATCTGTAAACAGTTGTTTTCCAGATGTAAGGCTGCTTCAGAGAGGAAGAGAGGAAGTCCAGGCACTCAGAAACGGATTCAAAATTATACTGCTGTATTAGTTAAGGCTCTCTAGAGTATCAGAACTTATAAGTCTGTACTGGCTGGTTTTGTGTGCCAACTTGACATAGGCTGGAGTTATCACAGAGAAGGGAGCTTCACTTGGGGAAATGCCTCCATGAGACCCAGCTGTGGGGCATTTTCTCAATTAGTGATCAGGGCCCCTTGTGGGTGGTGCCATCTCTGGGCTGGAAGTCTTGGGTTCTATAAGAGAGCAGGCTAAGCAAGCCAGGAGGAAGCAAGTCAATAAGGAACATCCCTCCATGGCCTCTGCATCAGCTCCTGCTTCCTGACCTGCTTGAGTTCCAGTCCTGACTTCCTATGGTAATCATCAGCCATGTGGAAGTAAGCTGAATAAACCCTTTCCTCCCCAACTGGCTTCATGGTCATGATGTTTGTGCAGGAATAGAAACACTGACTAAAACAAATTAGTACCAGAAGTGGGGTATTCCTGTGACAACCTGACTATGTTTTGGGGAGGATTGTAGAAGGACTTTGAAACTTTGAGCTAGAAGAGCAGCTACTGGCTGTTAAGAACTCTATGGGATGTTGTGTAAGATCTTGGAAGATCATGTTGAGAACAGTGCAGAGGATGGAGACCTGGCTTGTCAAATTTCAGAGGGAAGATTAAAGACTCTTATCAGGGCCATTGTTATTTTGATTGTGAAGATTCTGTGGTTCTATTTAGCTGGGGCTGAAGAATCAGCTGTGATTAACAAGATACCAAAACTACTAAAATGAAAACTGTATTACTAGGACTATTGATGCTGGTTAGCTGGAGCTAAGGAATTAGCGGTGATTAAGAAGAGACCAGCATCACTGAGGTGACATCTTCTGGGAAGTGTTTTTTGAGAGCACAAAGAGGTTGTGTTCCAGAGATAGTGAAGGGTGTACCTTGTGCTGCAGCAGGACTTGGTAATGTGTAAGAGTCACCCAGGTGGTACTGGTTTTGACAGCATGAAGGGGTCATGAAGAGCAGCTGAGGCTCGGCACAGTGAGAGGCCATGGAAGGCCATTGGTGAAGGTGCAGCCTCAGTTTGCAATTGATGGCCCAGGACTGAAGGTGTCATGCAAAGGAGTTGAGGCTTGGCATCGTAAAGACAGTCTATGAGAGGCTATTGGTAAAGCCTAGTTATAGCATTGTTTTAGGAATGCCAGTACCATGCAATAACCACCAAAGACAGCAGCAGCAGTGGAGTACAGGCATCTGGAGCCCAGAAGATAAAGATGTGTGCTACAAAGGGCAGAGCTGGAGAAGTGACCAAAGCCCTTAGAGGAGCCCAGAAGATCTTGAGTTGGATCCGAGACATTGGTTTTGCTTTTGATTGTGACTGTGCCCTGATATTTTTCCCTCGTAAAGGAAGAATGTATTTTAGTG
Source organism: Montemys delectorum (assembly GCA_019843815.1). Classification (NCBI taxonomy): domain Eukaryota; kingdom Metazoa; phylum Chordata; class Mammalia; order Rodentia; family Muridae; genus Montemys; species Montemys delectorum. Next base: position 33,180 of record JADRCD010123700.1, read on the forward strand.
GAGCCCACAGTTAAGAGACTTTGAATTTTAAAAGATATTGGACATTTTAAATTGATTAAACTTTTAATATGTAAAGACTGTGGGACTTTAGATCTTGGAGATGAATAAAAACATAAGGGTTGAGGGTTAATAGTGATGTGTTTGTGTGTCAAGTTGACAAGGGGTCAATTGTACTGGCTGGTTTTGTGTGTCAACTTGACACAGACTGGAGTTATCTCAGAGAAGGGAACTTTAGTTGGGGAAATGCCTTCATGAGACCCAGCTGTGGGGCATTTTCTCAATTAATGATCAAGGGGGGTAGGCCCCTTGTGGGTGGTGCCATCTCTGGGCTGGAAGTCTTGGGTTCTATAAGAGAGCAGGCTGAGCAAGCCAGGAGGAAGCAAGCCAGTAAGAAACATCCCTCCATGGCCTCTGCATCAGCTCCTGCTTCCTGACCTGCTTTAGTTCCAGTCCTGACTTCCTCTGGTGATCATCGGCCATGTGGAAGTAAGCTGAATAAACCCTTTCCTCCCCAACTGGCTTCATGGTCATGACGTTTGTGCAAAAATAGAAACCCTGACTAAGACAAAGTCTGTCTACCTATCTATCAATCTATCTATCTATCTATCTATCTATCTATCTATCTATTATATGCATGTATATATGTATATACACACATACACACACATATATATGGTTTCTTACACACTTACACATACACACACACATATATATATAGAAGCTTTTTTTTTTTAATGATTTACAGGCTGCAGTCCAGCTATTCCAACAATATCTGGCTGTGAATGAAAAGTCCAAGAATCCAGTAGTTGCTCTGTGTACAAGGCTGAGTGTCTCTGCTGATTCTCTGTACATGCTGGAATCCTGAAGAAGACGTCTGCAGTGCCAGTGAAGAAATGGATGGATGTGCTGGCAATGGGAGAGCAAGCAGGCAAAGAGTAAAAGCCTCCTTCTTCCACGTCCTTCTCTAGGCTTCCAGCAGGAGGTGTGGCCCAGATAAAGGTGTGTCTTCCTGCCTCAAGATCTGGATTAAAGCTGTGTGTCTCCCAGTAGTCAGGAGGTAGAGGCAGGCAGACATCTATGAGTTGGGGCCAGTTGGGTCTACAAAGCTAGTTTCAGGACAGCTAGGGCCATACAAAGAAACTTTGTCTCAGGAAAGCAAAAAAAAGAAAACCAAAAAGAGTGTGTGTCTTCCTACCCCAGAGATCCGACTAGAAGTGGATTCACCCACTTCAAACCAAGCAAAATCACCTCTCCCAGGTGTGCCCTCCCTTTCCGGATTGCAGTTCATTCCTAGTGTAATAAAGGGGACAACCAAGAACAGCCATCACATCTGGCTCCTTCCATGCTCCTTCCAGAACCTATTGCACATGTTACCTCAATAATAGTCTCATCTGTTGTAGACTTGAGAAAGATAGTTCCACAACTCTGACAAGAGAAGAACTATTTAAAGTCCTGTTTGCTAACTGCACTCTCTCCGGTGCCCACTATGTTCCAGCCCTGTAAGGAACAAACTTCCTAAAGGTAGACTTCCCATGGTCCTCTCTGATCATTGTCTTCTCCATTTTAGAGATCAGGAAATTGAAGCTCAAGAAACGAACCACATGCATTCACTCAGCAAACATTGACTGGACAGCTACTGGTTCTCTTGAGCAGAATCGAAGTTCTACAAACCATGAGCCTAGGACTTGGACCACTTCTATACACCTCCGGGACTTCATCGCCAGGCACACAGCGGACACCTCCTGCATACTCATCCCCAGGACGACGCAAGGAGTTACGGGCATGGCTAGCTTTTGGAAGAATATGTTCTCTGTTCTTGGGCCCTTATAGCTACCCTGCCCAGTGGCCAACCACACTCCATCCCTGAAAAGGACCTGTGTGCCTCAGCAGAGAGAGGGAGGGAGGTTGGGTTCAGGCATCTTCCGATGTCTGTCAATATCCTGGTGCCTGAGGAAGTGTGACATTTAACTAGCAAGTTGTGGGCACCATGCCGGTGAAGAGAGAAAAGAAAAAGAGAAACGTCTCTTCATCCTTGTAGAGCCGAGGGCCCTTCATTTTTGTTCTGTTCTTGGCAAATCACACAGCCAGCCCAAACATGTGGTGCTGAATGCTTTTAAAAACTCCCTGAGCTGGGTGGTGGTAGCGTGCACCTTTAACCTTATGCCTTCAAGCACTCAGGAGGCAGAGGCAGGTGGATTTCTGTGAGTTTGAGGCCAGCCTGGTTCACAGAGTGAGTTCCAGGATAGCCAGGGCTAAACAGAGAAACCCTGTCTTGAAAAAGCAAAAAAGAGATAGATAGATAGATAGATAGATAGATAGATAGATAGATAGATAGATAGTCAGACAAACAGACAGATAGGTAGATAGTAGATATATAGATAGATTATCCCTGCCAGTTATGGTGTAATCTAGTAACCAGGAGGCAGAGGCAGGGGGATAGTGAGTTTGACTCATTCAGTGGTCCTATAGAAAAAGAGGCTACACACACCTGACCCAACCCCATGTCCACAGCTCATGTCCTGTGAGGACATTGATTGCTGTATTTGCATACAAACTAGGATCAATAGTGATGACGTAGACAGAGACTGTGGGTTCTACGATCACAAGTACCTTCCCAGACATGCTTACACTTGTCCTCAGAAGCCACAAGACAGACAGACAGACAGACAGACAGACATTCATGGCTGAGCCATACATTTAAGGAGTCTTTTAAACCCTGAGCCTCCAAGCCAGGGCCTGGCCCTCCTGCTGCTCCTGACCTTCTGAGCAGGCAGAGTGAAGAGAGCCGGGCAATGCAGCAGCCCGATTGTTTCTTCCGATAGGCTGTCTCAAGGCTCTGAAGCCCATACAGAATAGAGCAGTTAGGGAGCAACATGAAGGTCACAGGTGTGGCTCTGTTGGTAGAGTGCTTGCCTACCATGCACAAGGCCCCGAAATGATCCCCCAGACCCCCATGAATTAGACATGGTGGTACACACCTGTGATCCTAGCAGTCGGGAGGTAGAAACAGGAGGATTAGACGTTCAAGGTCATCCTTGGCTACATAATAAATTCAAGATCAGACAGAGCAACACAAGACCCTGCCTTGTGAAAAAGGGCAGAAAAGGGTAATCTAACCCTGGACAGGCCCCATGGAGATTCAGGGGTTGTCATAGAGAGATGGGTGGTGGCCATGGACAGAGGCTATGGACCAAGTAAACATGAGAAACACTATGGACTTCATGGTGTCTCCCGATGGAGAAATCTGAAGATTGATGAATGGTTGGGACATGCCTTGGTGAGCTTTGGTGGCCTGGAAGCCACTGACAGAGCATCCACTCCACAGATGAGCCTTGGTCTCTGGAAATAGCAGAAGCTGAGTCTGTGGGTTTGAGATGTTGCCCTCAGGGCTGGGGTATCCCGTCAAGCCTCATCCAGACTAAAATGAAGACCCAGACAGATGTACCCAGAGTTCCCTTCATCCACAGGGCCTGACTCCCTCGATGTGAGCCTCAGGCTTCCACACTAAATCTTAGTGTGTGAAAGAACGTCACAGCCAGGAAATCTACCCATCACTAGAGATCAAGCCCGGTCCTCCATCTCCCCAAGCTGCACCTCTCATTCTCAGACCCCAACCTCCCCAGGTCACCACAGCCATGGATGGAGGGGTCCCTCCCTATAGTGACCGTAAAGTAAGGCATCTCTGTGCAAGGGTCTGAACTCAGGGACTCCTGCTGGCAAAGCAAAGGGTGGCTACGTTTCTCTAGAAGGAAGCAAGGAACCACAGGCTAGAGCCAAAGGCACTTTCACAAGTCACTCTGGAATCTCTGTTGAGGATGGGCTCCTGGAGGGTCACCTGGCTGACCTCTCCCTGGAAGTTCCCGACAGCAGGAAAACACTGCAGCCTAGAATCGTCACCGGGGCGATTTGGGTCATCCACCCCAACGATGTTTGTCAGGGACAAATATTTAGATGTTCTCTCTGCAGCCTGGAGCGTGGGGCCTTTTAGTTGAATGAATGGTGAATTGGAAGGCCCTTAACACCTCTGCTTGGACCCCTCTAGCTGTTCTGAAACTATCAAGAGGGGTGGCTAGACACAATGTATCCAAGCCACTAAACTGTGCATCTTTAGATGGTTCATTCATATTGTGTGAATTTCACTTTCTTATTAAATAATTCATTGTTTTGCCTGCATGTATGTCTGTGTATGGGTGTTGGATCCTGGAGTTACAGACAGTTGTGACCTGTCATATAAGTGCTGGGAATTGAACTCAGGTCCTCAGGAGGAGCAGTTAGTGCTCTCAACCACTGAGCCATCTCTCCAGCCCAGAATTTTACCTCCAAAAAAAGAAAAAAGAAAAAAAAAAAAGCAATGGTGACACACACCTTTGATCCCAGCACTCAGGAAGCAGAGGCAGGAGGATCTCTGTGAGTTTCGAGGCCAGCCTGGTCTATGGGGAGAGCTAGAAGGGGGAGCAATAATAAGAAAATGAAGACCTGGCCTTGTAATCCAGTCCCTTTCTAGAAAATGCTGGATAAAGTTGAGGCAGCATGACAAGAGGGATCCAAGGCCTGCTTTGGGGTGCAGATGGGCCTCCAACGTCTGCCCATCTCCAGGACATCCCTCAGTATTCTTTTACATGGCCTAGGACACCATGAGATTGTGGTCTCTAGCTGAGAGACCCTGACTTCACAGGGTTGTGCCACAGCTTCCCCCCCCCCCCCAGAGTGTGGTGGCTCCTTTGTCTTCTATTATTACGTGTGTGTGTGCCTGGGCCTGGGCCTGGGCCTGGGCCTGGGCCTGGGCCTGGGCCTGGGCCTGTGACCTGTGGAAGTCAGAGAAGAGCTTGCAGGAGTCTGCTCCCTTTCCTGTGGAGCCTGGGGATTAAACTCAGATAGTCACCCTGGCCCAAGGCCTCTCCTCATTTAAGCCACCAGGTCTGCTTGCAGATATTCTAGAACAAAGAAATGAAAAGGCTAATCTAAGATTAAAACACCTCTCTCGGGTGTGAAGTGTGAATTTTGCTACAAGGGTGGACTCAGAAGATGCAATAGAGATGTGTAAACATTCAGCTGTTGGAGCCTTCTGAGGATGCACTCTCTCCACCACAGGCGTTGCAAACCACAGAATAGGGATTCTTAAAACCCTTGCATTGTGTGATTGTGTTAGTGCTGAGTTAGGCTTCCTAAACACCAGAGAAGCACAGAGCATCTGACCCACACCTCCAGTTCTTGATGATTTCTTTTAGACAGAGGACTGTTCTATATCCCAGCTGGTCTGGAACCCACAATCCTCCTGCCTCAGACTCCTGAGTGCAGAGATTATAGGGGTGTGCTCCACGACTGTCCTTGTTAATTTCCTCATGCTTTCTTCATCAGCATGGACGGCAGGGTAGATGGTAGCACCCTGGCGTGTGAGATGTTTGGGAGCTCAACATCATCTGAACAACCTGGCCCTGCAGAGTTCACTGTCACCTCTGTATGGTTCTGACAGCTAATATGGCCAGTTGGGCTCAGATGACAACTTTCATGGACAAGTGGGTAGACACAGGGTTTCATTTTGAGGTCACCACACGTCTTGTCTTAAGCCCTTGACCCTGTCCTTTCCACATGCACATAAAGCAATTCAGTGACGATGAGATCTGTCCAGTCTGCAGGGAGCAGGATCCCAAGACCTAGGGCAGTCTCCCCCAGATCCGTAGCTCTCTCCGAAGCCTGTCTGTGCCCTGTTCTGCCTAACAGAACCATGCCGGACTGAGAGGAGAGATAAATTCCAAGGTCATTGCCATTTGTAAATCCCTGTGCCTTGTCACAGAGCACATCGTCCCCATTTTCCAGGACTCGGCTTCTCTCTCGCCTGCATAGGACAGCCGGTCACCATGTTTGCTCTTTTGGATGGAGGCTTGGGAAAGTGTGTCTATGTCTTTGTGTGTTCCCCTCCCCCCTCTTTTTGAGATAAGATTTTATTTTACAGGCCATGCTAGCCTCACATTCACTGTAATCCTCCTGCCTCTGTTTCCCAAGCAACGGGAAAGCCAGTTAGCCTGCTGATTTTGGATTTCTATCTCTACCTCCCATCTCACTGTAGGAGGGCTAGGATTCTAGGTGGGTACTAGCACATCATCTGGTTAAAAGTGGGGTACAGGGATTGAACTTGTTTGTCACGGTTAGCAGACTTGCTTTTACCTCCTGAACAAGGTGGGAAGCACCACACCCAGCTAAGGCAATGTCTTTTGTTTGATGTGCACAGGACACTGCAGGACCCTCCCTGCCTGACATCAGGCTCCCGAGGCTTCGATAACCACAAGAGTGAAAAAGAGCAAAAACGAAAAGTTCAAGTCTGTGCGAATCAGCCCAGCCCCGCCTTGCTCTCTCTATCTGTTTGCTGTTCCACAAAAAGGGAGGTAGATTTTTTTACCTAAAATTTCCCAGTTCCCGACTATTTTGAGCCTTGGTTTGCACGTGGCCTTTCCTGCAGACTCTGTGTAAACCACCTCGTGCTTGGGATGCCTCCAGCTGTACAAAGTCAGGGTGCCCAAAGTCAAGGGCTCACAGGACTTACACGTGTGGTACTCCTGGGGTCTCTGAGGAGGAGGCTGGACCATGAGAGAGCAGACCATCTCGGCAGACAGACTCCATCTTTCAACCAGCTTGGGGAGCCCCTCCTGCACCTCTCTTTCCTCATCCAGTATCAACCAGCTTGGGGAGCCCCTCCTGCACCTCTCTTTCCTCATCCAGTAAACTGCTTCGGAGAGAAGCCCCCCTTGACTCTACAGATAGGAAAGAATACAGAGTCCACGCTCTGAGATATTAGATCGTAGACCACAATCAGTTGTCGCTGTGCACTGTAGCAAACACACTCCCCAAGGAGCCACCACAGTGCCAGGAAGAACTAATTGCATAGTTACCACAAAAACCGATCCAATGCTTTTACTTTGCAGTGAGAAAACGGATCACTTTGGGGCGTGCTTAGCTCTGTTGGGGGATGATAATTGCTTGGGAACCAAGTGCGCCCCTTCCCAGCGCTCCCTCGTAACCAGGCACTGTTCCCTGCTTGCCTGGGACCTGCCGCTCAGAACAAAAATATCTGTTCTGATCCACGCCGGAAAGAACGTCTAAAACTCGATAAATCGAACGCACTGTTAGCTCCTCTACTGGCAAGGGCAGAATTTGCACATCCCAGGCTGAGGGACACATGGTCCAGCCTGGAGGTCTGGCCACCAAGATTGGGTGGATACTGCCTGGGGCTTAAAGCTTAGAAATCCAAGATGTTTCCCAGTTGGATATAGAGGAAATGAGGCACCTAAGAATGGCTGTGTTCACAGCTGGAGACCGAACCAGGCTGTTCACACATACAAACACATTCCCTATTTGTCTGGAAGACAAGCTGAGTCTGCGGGGAACACATGCCAACCAAGTGTCCACTCCCCCAAGCAGAGAGAAACCTGCAGCCTGCAGCACAGACCAGCGTGTGTGTCTCCCCAGCTATCTGGTGTTTTGAATAGCAAGGGGAATCTTGGGACTCAGGGTACCTGCTTAGTCTCACCCACCTCTGCTCTGTAATACTTCTCCAGGTGACCTGTCCTTTCATTTTCTACAGAAATGGTCCAAAAAAGACTTGAGGCAAGCAGCCACTCTCTTTGTGCCTGTCCAGCACTCGGGTCCAGCCATGGTGGGGTCCCAGAGCCCCACTTCTGATCTGACAGCTCCATCCCCCAGCTCACAGGCCAACGGCCCTCCATCCAGCTCAAATGGAGGTACATTAGCAATTTGAGACTTCTTTTGAGATATGGGATGAAGGGGTCAGGGAGATGGCTCAGTCGGCGAAAGTGCTTGTCACACAAGCATGAGGAACTTATCCCAGTGCCCCAGCCATCACAGAAAAGCAGGGCACAACAGCATACACCTGTACTCTTATCACAAGAGAGCAAACAGGAGGTCAGACGATCACTAAGGCTCAATGGCCAGCCAGTCTAATCCAGTTCATAAGCTCCAGGATTATCTAAGAGACTCTGTCTTTAAAATTAAAGTGGAGAGCCTGGCGGTGGTGGTCCCTTTAATCCCAGCAGTTGGGAGTCAGAGGCAAGTGGATCTCTATGAGTTCAAGGCCAGTGTTGGCTACACAAAGAAACTCTGTCTCGATAAAACAAGCAAACAAACAAAAGGTGAAGATAAAAACACTCAGTGCTGACTTCTAGGCCCATCCCACTTGCACAACTGCATATTAACACACACACACACACACACACACACACACACACACACACACAGAGCCACACAAAGCAAGGGAGACTGGAGTTACTCCACAGTGGCAGTTGGAAAGTTCTGGTGTTTGGGTCAAAGCGTTGTTGTAAATGCATGCTTTTCAAAGCTGTAGGCATCAGTTGGGCGTGGCCATGGCTGCACTTGGCGATTTGAGAAGCAGGCTTCAGAAGGAATCCTGGCTTCCCCACTCTTTCCTGGGATTTGGTGGTGGGTGGGAAGTGTCCGTTTGTTTTTTTGTCTTGGTTTGGTTTGGTCTGGTCTGATTCGGTTTGGTTTTAGGCACAATCTCACCGTGTAGCTCTCGTAAGCTTGGAGTTAACTATGTAGACCAGGCTGGCCTCAAACTCAGAGTTCCGCCTGCCTCTGCCTCTGGAGGGCTGAAATTAAAGGCATGCACCACTCTTAGCTTCATCTTCACTTTTTAATTTTAATGTTCAACTGAATGTTTCTTAGGTCCATTTAGGATCTCATTTTCCTGAGATTGATTTTTTTTAGGCTCTTTATTTTAGATTTTGATCGACACATAATAAACCCATATACTTAGAGCTTTTTTTTCCTCTTCCCTTTTGGGTAAAAGTCCCAGGCATCCTTACAAGATCCCCACAGCCCCCACTTGGGACGAGAGAGAAAGGGAGCGAGCACACGCAGTGGTTCCTTTGGGGGGAACTACATCTAAACTATCACCTGTGAATAATTAATGATAAATTCTTTGGGGGGGGTGAAACTTTTTGGACTTTCTTTGTTGTACTTTTAACAATCAGGAGCCATCTTCACCCAGCAGCTTCTCGGAGCTGTCACATTATTTAAATGAGAGCCTGGATGACATTTGCAGATGAATGTGCTAGGTAGAAACTAAAAGGATATGTTCTGAGCGCAGCTTTGATGGGCTCCGTTCGGGCTTTAAAAATAAAGATTTTGAGCACTTTCATCTCGGAGTGACTTGCTGTGGTTCAGCACGGAGACCGAGAACACTCCCAGCCACTTTGAAAAAGAACAGGGGGGAAAAGTTTTGTGCTTCAAGACAAACAGACGAATGTTCCACAAATGACATTTGCAGGGAACGGGTGGTGGGGACGCGGCGCTCAAAATATACTTAGAATCTCTCTGCTCTCCATTGTTCGTTATGTATCTAATTATTCTAGTTACGGGCTTGTCAAAGAAAGTTTTAGGTGACACATGTTGTTCCTTAAGGGAAAAAAGTAAGTTGAAGACAAAATCTGACTTTGTGCAGGGAGTGGAAGCCACCAGGGTTAGTAAACGTGGGGACCACAGTGTCCTGGAATAGAACAGGCTGGCTACAAATGCAGCCATCAGTCAATCCCTACGGAATCCTGGCTACTTACTGGCTCATTCTGCACACAGGTCATGAGGCCAGGCACTGGGATACAGGCGGACAACCATCGGAAAGCAAGCTCTGAGCCTGGCCAAATGAATCCTGGCTGTCTCTCAGTACAGCTTGGAGATATGCTTCCTTTGTATCAGACAACAGCCATCCATCCCTTCAGAGCTGCAGAAACCTCTGAACTTCAAAATCAACTTTCCCTTTATGAGTTGGCCATCTTTGAGCCAGTCTCGTGCCCACTCAGGGCCCTTGCACCTGCCCTGCCTTCTGCCTGGAGCACCCTTTCTGGTTTTTGCATGCTGGGGCACTGTCATTTCTGCCTTTCCCAGACCCTCCAACATACTGCATTCTACTGTGTGTGTGTGTGTGCGTGTGTGTGTGTGTGTGTGTGTGTGTGTGTGTGTGTGTGTGTGTGAGAGAGAGAGAGAGAGAGAGAGAGAGAGAGAGAGAGAGGTACATGTGGAGGTCAGAGGATAACTTGAGAGTCAGTTCTCTTCTACTATGTGGGTCCCAGGAATCAATCTCGGGTCGTTAGTCTTGGCAGCAAGTGCCTTTATCTACTAAACCCTCTCCCCAGCCCTGACACTAGCTTCTTCTTGTTTGGTTAATAACAGCACTAGCTTAAATGATTGCTAGTCCCCCCTGAAACATACCCTGCCCATGATTCTGGGGGTTGTTATGGAAACAGAAGAGCTACTGTGGGTCTTTAGAGGGTAGAGGTCAAGGATATTCTGACCCCTGCAGAATGTGGACTGGCTGTAAAAAAAAAAAAAAAAAAAAAAAAAAAAAAAAGCTGTCCCCAGCACCATAGGGCCTCCTGAAATTTCTGCATGTTTGAACCCTTTGGGGATGCTGGAAGAGCTACCCACAGGATGGGCGTCCCATGTCTGTTTGGCTCTACCTGCTATGTAACATCACCCCAACTCTACCACTGGTCACCTCCAACACTGAACATGAGGCCGGCATGCAGCTCACCTAACAATTCATTTCTGCATTTAAGATGAAGTAATAATTTCCTGCTCGTCCCACTCAAGGGCCAACTATGTCAGAAGAGCTCTTTAGGGGTCAGGAGGGGCTGTGCTGGGGTGGGGGCTGAGTAAGTACACCGTCCATAAAAGTTCCTCCATCACCATTCACCAGGTGCCAGCTGGGTACCTTCTCTGGTCATTATTAATTAATTTATTCATTTATTCATTAAACCTTTCAGGGCAATTTACCATCTGAAAAGAGAGGTGCCAGGGAACATGGGCTGATGGCTGAACTCTACAATGGAAGCCTGAACAAGCCACTTTAGAAAAAGTTTTTCAATATTGCAAGTACCAAAATGAAGGAAGGGAAAAAAGCCACCACAATTGTGGTGGTAAATTACAATATGCTAATACGTAAGAAAGGCAATTAGACATTCATCACCTGCTCTAAAGTGGTTATTACCAGTGTGGTATTATAAAATTGATATGGTTATTATAAAATAATAGGGAATTTATCTTACCTTTTTTGCATTAAGAGATAATAAAATTACTCTCTGGAAACAAATTATACCTTCTTTTGTCTTCATGTAACATTAACAAGGCCTGGACTGCATGTTAGAAACCTTTGTTTGGCCAGGTGTCTCCTTCATCGGGAACTTGCCCAGAGGCTATGGGCCTGCTTGCCCTCCAAGCCCTTGTTTCTGGCTGGTCAGAAGGACAAAAGACTGCAAGGTCTACTATCCAGGAAGGTTAAAGACCATCTTCCACTATGTTAGCCCCTCTCCCATTGTTCACTTCAAAAGAAGGGTCTTTGTTTTTCATTTGCTCAGAACCTCTGAGACAGAACCTTCCAGAAGAAAAATGTTCACATCACACCACACTCAGAACATCACTGTGGCTAAGGAGGTGCTATGAAGGGCACAGGATCCATACCAGGTCTGGGGCAGGGAGACCTTCTTCAAGATCTCTTCTCTCTCTCTCTCTCTCTCTCTCTCTCTCTCTCTCTC
>JADRCD010123712.1:9872-20485 GCA_019843815.1 Montemys delectorum
TTCCTTCCTTCCTTCCTTCCTTCCTTCCTTCCTTCCTTCCTTCCTTCCTTCCTTCCTTTTTTCCTTCCTTTTTCCTTCCTTCTTTCCTTCCTTTTTTCTTTCCTTAGTTCCTTCTTTTTTTAAGGATTAATTTAATTGTGTATGTGAGTACACTGTCGCTGTTTTCAGACACACCAGAAGAGGGCAAAGGATCCCATTGCAGATAGTTGTGAGCCACCAAGTGGGTGGTGGGTCCTCTGGAAGAGCAGTCAGTGCTCGTAACTGCTGAGCTATCTCTCCAGCCCTTGGTATCTTTCTTTATGTAGCTTCCCATAGAGCTGAAATATGCTGGTGCAAGCAGCTTTTCCTTCTTCTCCATTATAGAAGACTGGTGCGTAGAATTGAGCAAGTCTCATACGGAGGGTAACTAGAGACATGGATCCATCATAGTTACCTTTTTGCTTGACTTTTACTTTGTTAAAAAGATTCATAAACTTCATTTATCAATTTCAAGTTTTGATTATGATATTTAAGAGCTTTTTAATCTGTACAGTGTCGAATGGCAAAGATGTATCACCCATGTGGTTATCATCATTACAGTGATTGATAAACTTGAGAGAATTCAATTGTCTGTGAATACTTACGACTTAATCAAACAACTTTAATTTTTTATCAATCTGACCTTCTGAACACCTAAATGAAAGCAGTTAATTATCACTAACTTCAGTTAGTATTTGCTTATTAAATGTTTGGTACATATTTAAAGACATTTTACCCAGTTCTATGCCAGACTCTATGGTGGACTCTATGTTATCTATGCCAGGAGTAGGATATTTTGAAGTTTTGACTATCACCTCTTGTCAGTCTTGTCAAAATGACTTAATACAATGACAATGTGTAGTAATAAGAATTTCAATGTTCAAAATACGAGTGTTAAAACATACTTTATATATACTCGCCATCATCTCAGGCAATGAGCAGATGCAGAATAAATTATAGGATATGTAAATTAGACTATGGGAACATACTTTTCCCAAACAACCTGCTGTTGTTTGCTTCAGTTATAATCAATGTTGGCACATACTGGAGGCATAGTGAGACCTGCTAAAGGGAAATTAATGACTTAGCTAAGGATAGCAGAAAGCTGCTGTGGTGTCCACTGTACACTGTGTGTACCAATTATTGATTAGACCTTCCTTCATGGTTCCCAGAGCATGCCGTGTGCAGATGACTCTCAGTTCCCCCAGTTGTGGCCCCACTGTGCAGAGTTTGCATGACTCTCAGGTCCCCCAGCTGTGGGCCCACTGTGTAGAGTTTGCATGACTCTCAGGTCCCCCAGCTGTGGCCCCACTGTGCAAAGTTTGCATGACTCTCAGGTCCTCCAGCTGTGGGCCCTACTGTGCAGTGTTTGCATGACTCCTCGGACCTTGCTGTTACGGTTCCCACTGTGCATTGCATGTGCAGATATTTCTTCAGCTCACCATTTTGCAGTCCATGTTTGAAATTCAATAGCAAACAATGCCAATAACATATGATTGTCAGATTTTTTTCCAATACTTTATTTACCAGTGCCTGTTAGACAGGACTGGAACTTCAGATACAGGTTAAGTTGTGGGTTCTGAGTTAGGAACATGCCAGTTTATGGCACTACCTCTTTCTGTATTTGATGAAGGCTGGAGTAAATGGACATAGAGCTCCTTAGTAAGAAATATTAAGTTTTAAAAATAATCTGATTAGTAGTTTTGAAAATCAACCTAAATAAATTATAGTTTTATTGTTTTATTTTTACTACCTCAGTAGGAAAAACAAAATAAATAAAAGTTTAAAAAATAAAATTGAACACTAATGATTTTTGAAAAGTGATTTTCTGTAACATATCTAATTCTTTTTAGTGTTGCAAATGGATGCTCATGGATGAACGTATCTTAAAATCCTGTATTTATGCTTATGGAGTTATTTACTCTAAACCTAGAACAGCACCAGTATCTTTAGAGGGCTCCTTCAACCCCTGTGCTGAAAATGTGCACAACTTCTCTACACAACACTTCATTTGTTCATGTATGCACTTGACTTTTAGCTACCACATTCAGATGACTTATACTGTCACAGTGAGACAGGCTTTTCTGGCAGTTACTCTAAGAATGTTTTTTATATTATTTTATCAAACTTTGATTCATTCTTCTTTTTTTCCGTTTAAATTTGAGCTAGTAACTAAGTGCTGCTGTAGAGTTCTTGGTTTTGTGTTTTGTGCTGACAAATGGTTAATCTATGCTTTCACACACGGGAGTCTAATACTAATTAAGAAATGCAGATGGTTCTGTTCCCATCATACTTAGAACTTATTTATCCATTTGTGCTCGTAAAGAGTCTCTCTGGCTACTTAGCATTCAGAATGTATACCTGAAAGAGTGCCTGTTTGGCAGAAGAAAATAAATTAGTCAGAGAATTGATATGTATAAATATCTGATGCTTAGAATCCTGAGTAACAACTGTCAAGATGTCTTGCATTCCTAGACTGGACTTTGAAGAGAATACCACTACTGACCCTATCAATCTTATTTGAGAAATAAAAATTTTATAGTCAATTTTTATTTATTAGTATATGTCATAGTAGGCAAACTTCATGGAAATGCTACCTACTTAAAAATATCCTATAAATTTATTTCAATTCTCTCTGATGTTCACTTGATGCACTATTTATATAGCTTGCTGTTTGGTGTTATATTTTTTTAGTTTTTTGCTAAAAGCTGAAAATTGAAGGGCTTAAATACATGATACATGACTGTCTCTTTCTAGGGAGGTGCAGAACACAACATCCCGGTTGTTGTTTCCAAAATCTCCAAGGAGCAAAGAGGTATTGTATTTATGTAACCCTGTAGTGCCTAGTTCTCTGTAAGTCTTGTGATTGGTATGTGAATGGCTCCCCTGGACCCCAGCCTCAGGCATGGAGAGGCTAAATCTGATCCTCCAGATCTCCTGGATCCCCTACCTGACAGAAAGGGGAAGGTGGTAGACTCTATCTAACAGTGCAAATGACCAGTTCACAGCTTCTGAGCTGTTCATAAGGGAAAAGAAAACAAGTCACATTTAATGGAACAATCTAGATTATAATAATTTTTCTCAATTCTAGTCACTTCCTGTGGAGGTTCATCTAAAACACATGATGACTATGCAAATCAAGCTTTCATTGACAATCAGAAAAACAACATAGTATTTCCCAAAACATGTGAAACTGACAGACTGAAAGTCTATATCACAAGTATTTTCACAGAGCTATAATAAATGCATAAAGAAAATTAATCACCCATTAAGAATAATCAATTTTCAATAAATGTGCATACATACATGCATACATAAGCACACATATATGTATGCATAATTATATATACATGTATATATGTATATATATACAAATACATATATTTACATCTTTGAGAATTCTGTACAACATGTTTTGGTCATATTCATATTCCCTCCCTCTCCACTCTTCCTAGACAGTAACTCTTGAGAAGCTGAGCATGCTCCAGTGGAAAGCCACACATCCAAGAATATTTGGGCAGCACAGATTGGCCTTGGTGCAAAAGAAAACTCACAAAGTAGGGGGGGCAGTGACCATGTTTTAGTAGTAAGAACTGCTAGACCAAATGGAAACGTCTGCCTATTTCAGTAACTGAAAAGAACTAAATCATATTATTGAGTTCCTATTCTTTGTGGATCATACAAAATGCTAACCATCTAAAATATTCATAGTTTGTTTACAATTTTACCCTTAATTAAAAAAGTAAAAGGCTTTGTTTATTTGAGAAATACCAAGGTGTATTCAATTGTTCTCATTCGCAGCAGAGCTGTCTGGACTGCTTTTCATTGGGGATGCAATTTTACAGGTACGCATTTCATTATCATCTATGTGGATGCAAAGAAAAGCCAGTTTACAATACACTATGTGGAACTGAGCATTGCCTTTCATTGCAGATAAATGGAATTAATGTGAGGAAATGCAGACATGAAGAGGTGGTGAGTTTACTTTTTTCTAATGCTGTCATTTCTCAACTTCAAGTGTAGCTTTGATGAATTGCTGAGACCACAATCTTGTTAATTATGAAGGTATAAAATTACATAGCATCCTACTGATCTGTCAGAGGCCTTACAATCCATTTTGGCACTTAGAAACACAATTAAATGTACTGTCACAATGGAATATATTTTAAGGTGAACTACTTAAAGTTTCCAAATGCTTGAAAGTTTATGGCAAAAGAATTGATTTCTGAAAATTTTTAATAGCATTAGGGGCAAATAGAAATGGACATAAATGTGTGTGTGTGTGTGTGTGTGTGTTTGTGTGTGTGTATACAGTGGGGTGTAAAGGAGAAGGGAGTAACAGTCAAGGAAGAAGAATTTACCAAAAATCTCACTGTGGCATTTTCTTGAATATTTTTAGATGTGCAGACCAGATACAAACCTTCTAACTCAGAGAGCTGGGGACATAGAAGTTGAATTTCAGCAACTGTTATGAGTGATTGAACTGTAAATGTCTTCTAGTCCATACTTTAATAGGAAGGTTAAAGAGCATCTATTGCAGACAGTGAAATGACCTTACGAAACTGAATGAGTGTTAGACATTCAAGAAAATGTTAGTAAAATTGACTAAACATCATGGAGAAGTCACTGAGTTGTGTACTAGTTCCTATTGGAAGACATAAAGAAAAGCTAAATTTAAGTTACACTCAAAGATAAAAAAGAAGTTATTTTGATGTATTTGTACATTAAAATCTTAGAAAGAAAGCTGCAAGTGTCTGTGTAAAATTTCCATTTCACATATAGTGCTGTTTGCAGAGAGCTGGGCATCATGATCTGCTATCATTTACCAAAGACTTTACAGTTAGAAAAGCATATTCAGGTTATTCTCTTGGTACTATGTGTTTAAAATCCTGTACAATCCTTGGGCTTCCTGTAAATCTGTGTGGAGCAATGCTATATATATCAGGGGACAATTTTCAGCAGATGAGAGACCAGTACAGTTCCTGTTCTGCAGATCTCAACCACGTAAACAAGGTAACTTTATTTTCAGTCTTGCAACTCATTATCGAGAAAGAAAAAAAATAAAGTGTGTTCTCTTTTCAAACCACATGCTGTTAGTTGAAATCACACTTGTGGTTTGTTCTTCAAAAGCAGACAGCTTGCTTAGGCCAACTGTGCTAGAGCTATGATTAAACAGATAAGCATAGGATCAAAGGCTAATACTAATAGCCTAGTGTATGATGGTATATATTCTATTCTTAGGGAAAGTTATGTAATTAGTAAACATTACTAATTACACACAGTTATTCCTAACAAAGACATAGAGAAGCTTAATTTTATTGGCTTTGAAAAACAACCTTTTTTGTTGTTTTTTGTTTTTTGTGGTGGTGATTTTGTTGTTGTTTTTTATTGTTTTTTGTTTGTTTGTTTTGTTTGCGAGACATTCTCTCTGCATAGTCCTGGCTGTCGTGAAACTCACTTTATACATCAGGATGGGTTTGAACCCACAGAAAATTATATGCCTCTGCCTCCTGAATGCTGGGATTAAAGGTGCACATCACAACATCCATCTATAGTCAAGCTTTTATTTAATTCTAATCTTTGCATTTCAAAGCCAATTAGATATTGTCTTTCTGTTTTAATGCTTTTGCGATTGTATACTGCCTCAGAGAAACTGGGTGTAGTGGCTATTCCTGGTTGTCAACTTGACTATATCTGAAATAAACTACAATCCAGAATTAGAAGGCTCACCTGTGGCCCTAATCTGGAGTCTGAGAGATACAAGTTTCCGACCTGAATCTTGGCATAGAGACCTTGATGAAAAGTGGCTATGAATCCCAGAGGATTAACATAGAAAGCTCAATGAGTTCAAGATCATCTGAGATTAAAGGTGTGGTGGCATAGTGACTATAAATCCTAAAAGATTAACACTGGATGATCTACGAGTTCAAACAAGGTCATCTGGGGTTAAAGGTGTGGTGGCACACACCTTTAACCTGGGCCACACTTTTTGCTGGAGACCCATATAAAGACATTAAAAAAAAGAAGGGTCTCTCTGCTTCGCCTGCTTGCCTTGTGGGACTGAGCAACTGCTGGACTTCCATTCACAGCTGCTGCAGACTGTTGTTGGGAGTTGATTGTTGGGAGTTAGACTACAAACTATAAGTCATCAATAAATTCCTTTACTACATAGAGACTACCATAAGTTCTGTGACTCTAGAGAACCCTGACTAAGACACTGGGCTTTCGAATGCATGTTGAAGAACATATGTGCCAGAATGAACAGCGTTCAAATGATATAAGTGATTATGGATTATTATACTCATATAAATACTCTTTCTGGAGTTCCAATAATAAATAAATTGAGCTGGTATGACCACATACTGTTTTGAAGGAGGGTTTCTTCTGTTAGTCTCTGGTACTATTAGAAATCATTTATTCTGCCCCTCTGGAAAAACAGTTTCCTTCTGTGGAGGATTTGCTGGCACACCTGTTTCTGTGTTTGCCTTGCAGATTAGATTCTGTCTAAAGGAATCCTTCACCGTTAACTGGGATCACTCAGTAGATTCTTTAGCCGAATACCTCAAATGAGCTCACAGAATCATCTCTTTTTCTTATAATACCAGATTGGGCTAAAATAAGCCAGATTTGGGCTTCATACTTTTCCCAGGGCCTACTTTTCTACTTGAAGCCTGGAGTAAAGATTCCTCAAGAAGGAAAAATGTAGTTTTTCACTAAAAATTTAAGAACTAGTGTGTGATGCTAATTTGGGGAGTGTGAAATGATATGTACACTGGGCACTAAGTCGCCAAAGCAGCTGTGTACAGATCCTGGCTAGACTGTTTGGTGCTGATGCAGATTCAGCTGAATCAATTTACCATGTCTGTGTTACTGTCATTCATCAGCAAGAATGAACTGATTATTGCCATGAGACCCAAATGATATAACGCTCAATTCTTCTAATCTACATCAGCACAGAGAAAACAATGTTTTCCACATTCTGGCTCTACATATGCTCACGCACACACAAATATATGATGTATGTATGTATGTATGTATGTATGTATGTATGTATGTATGTATTTATGTATATGTATACTGTTTCAATTGATTCCAGTCAGAAATCAATGTGAACATTCATAGCCTTTTGAGGAATGAGGATGTTTTTCATCTTATTAGAACTTCCTTTTCATATCTGATGTCCCATTTTCTTCATGTCTGCAGGGATTCATGCATCTGGGGCCACAAGGGAATGAAGAAAAGACAAACATACAGAGACAGAAAAGCTGGGGTTGGGTGGACAGGTCTCTATGATGGAAAAACTGCAGAGCCCTAGAAGCTAAAGTGTGATTATGGCATGCTACAGAACAAAGAAATGGAGTTTATCACTCCACAACTAAGCAAAGAGTCAGGTTTATTCCAGATTAGTTTTGAAGGAGCAACATCTGGGGGAGTAAAGTTATGGCAGGAAATTTTTGCATACACTGTCAAGATTCACATTCAGAGCAGAGAAAGTCTTTTCAATCCATTTGAGCCTAATCTGGGGAGGCCTTGGTACTTAGGTGAGGATGAAGAGTTATGGCCCTTTGTATGTCTGTGCGCATGTCAACAGCACACTCATGACCTTACTTGATTTAGACACTGGTGTGAACACGATTTGTCACATTTATGTTTTGCCCCATACTACTAGAAGTCTCTAACTCTACAGGTTTTCTTTTCTTCAAAGAGAACTGCATCTACTGTCTTTGCTATGCTAAAATTTCTGCAACTGGCCCAGGAATGTTGGCACAATACTTAATTCAAGTACTTAAAAGACAGAGGAAGATGGATCTCTGTGAGTTCAAAGCCAGCCTGGTCTATGTAGCAATTTCCAAACCAGCTTTGACTATGCAATAAAATTTTATCAAACAGGAACATTTTTTTAGAAATGGAAAAACAAAACCAAACAAAGAAAAGGAACCAAAATTAGCCCTGTCTGTCTGCCAATGAACTCTAGCCACATTAAACCCAGCTTTCCAATATATCTTTTCTTAATAAGATCACAGAGCAGAACTTAACGCAAGGTACTGTGTGAAGAATACTGTCACTGTGTCCTTGTGATTCTATTCTGAGAACAACACTGTGCTGATTCAAGCCTGATGTATAAACGAGCATTTCGTCTTGTTCTGTTCTGTTTTATAGAATTTGGTAGCTAAGAAAGTATGCAAAGCATTGGAGAAAAGTATTAGGAAGAAGATATGAAAATAGTGTTGTCTCACCGTAATCTTCATAATGTAAGAGTGAGGTACTATTCATACCTATTAATTGTGAAGAGGAATACCCCCAAAATACCTAATAAAACCAAATATAGACTAGAAATTAATATCAGAAAAAAAGCAAGTTGATTAGAAGTGTCCTAGTACTGTTTTATTTATTTTATGTTTAATTTTTATTTTAGTTTGCATGTAAACGGGTGTTTTGCCTGTGTAATATTATAAAACAATCCACGCTAATGCCGGGTAGGCATTGGCTGGCAGTCTCGGTCTGTTTCCAGCTCAGTACTGAGTCCGAGACTTCATGGTTTTCCTAGCCAAGGCCTCTCCAGATCTCTGAGATATCTCTCTCTTCCTAGTGGCAGGCTGCTGCCAAACCCACTCAGCACTTCCAAATTTCCTTGGCTAGCTGGGGCGCACTCTGGCAAACCCATGCTCTGCCACCGTTACTTTTTTTCTGGACCTCAGTTGAATCACCACCAGGTGGAGAACACCAGACAATCTTAGTTTAGAATAAAGATAACACAATCGCAGGCCATGGAATCTAGCATCCTAAATTCACCAACTATTCTGTTAGAAATCTTCCCGTTTCAGATCCTGGTGGATTCTGCCAATCGAACTAATAACAGCCCTTGGCCTACCTCATGGCTGCCTTGCTCTCACCGTCCAAAAGGAAGTCTCTCCTCCTATCCTTCCCCTTCCTATCTCGACCTGGAAGACCCACCTCTTCTCCCCCGGTGACTGGCTTCTTGATATCTTTATTATTTAATCAATTAGGGGAAAATTCCGCTATATGTCTGCATGTATTTCTTTATATCATTTATGTGCCTGGTGCTGGTAGAAGCCAAGAGACTGTCAGATTTCCTGGAATCTATGTATAGTTGTGAGCTGCCATGTTGCGATTGGGAATCAAAGGGTAGTCCATTGGAAGAGCAACCCATGCTTAACAACTAAACTAACTGTCTCCCAAAATCCTGATTTTAAACAAAGTCAGTGGTATAGCTAAGGCTTCCATACAGAAAGACTTTTAAAATTAGTTAATAATCACTATGCAGAGGCAAATGAATGGGTGAATAGTTTTTCCAGAAGTTTAATTCTAAATAAATAGAATTAATTCTGTATTAAAGTTTATTAATCTCATGAAAACGCCTTCTTTCTACATGATTATTACAATGAGAAATTATTCTATAATTTGACATTCAAGTAATGTATCTTAATTCTAAATTTGTGATATTTGATAAAATTCTAGAAACAAACTTCATAATTCTTACGAGAGCCAAATGAGAAGCTAAAATTTTATCTTAAATGATATATTTAAGATACATTAAAATGACACATTTTTATAAGAAAAACAAGTATTTTAAAAACTAATACAAAATGCTAACTACTAACCTTTTAGCTGTTTTAATATATGCTTTACCTAATTTAAAGTTTTGGGTGAAGATAAACACACTATGTCTCTCTAGCTGATATTAATCAGAAAGCAATATTTCAGCATTTACACCAAGTACTAGAGAAAGCAGTGCTTCTCTATGAGAGGGAAGGTGCAGGGAGTGCAGCAGAGAGGACCACGCGTGAGCAGACAGCTCACTTTGGACAACAACAAATGAGGAGTAATCTTCCAGTCCCACATCATGCATTAACTACTAACATGGTTCAAAATTTAGCAATTGATTTTGAGCAGCAAATGATTAATAGCTTCTTGAAAATTTGAACCACAGTAGTCAATTTCATTTTGAATTGCATCCTGCCAAAGAAAGTCATCTGTGAAATTATTTAATTTTAATTATTTTCAAATAATTTTTGAAATGTTAATTGTCAAGACTAGAAGATCAGAACTGATATCTAAATTTGCAAAAACTAAATTGAAATATAGAAGATTCTTTCAGTATTTTTTTTTTTTTTTTTTTTTTACTTAGACTTAGTTGGTACCTATAGGTGTTTTCTTCTTTGAATTTGTGTTTGTCATTAACTATGTTGGGAATTCTCAGGTAACATGTTAATAGCAAAATCTCTTTTTGGCTGCTGATTTTCATCAAATTCTGATTTGTAGTCTTCCTTTTTTAAAGCAAAAACAAACAATAAACTACAAATTCTCAAAACTTCAATTTCTTTCATGTTGGGGTAAATCTAAGCTTATAAAACTACCACGTGGGTAGGCATTGCCAATTTCTTTCATTACAATAATTTATTTTGTGACAATTTTATATATACCCTCATCTTGTCTTTTTCTTCTCATCCTGTCATTGAAGTGTTCCCTCTTCCCTCATTCCTGCCAAGTCTCCACCTACATGGTACTGCTTTGCTTCTGTTCCTGTGAACAGCCTACACACACACACACACACACACACACACACACACACA
>JADRCD010123717.1:0-12470 GCA_019843815.1 Montemys delectorum
GGGGGGGGGGGGGAGCAGCGGGTGGTGGGTTTCTCCACAGTGGGAGGAGCTGCCAAAATAGGGCCAGTCCCTTCTTGGTACACAAGAGGCACAGAGAGGTGGCGCGCCTTAGCCAAAGGCGCACAGCCGGGAGGCGCGAAGCGAGTCTCTGCGCTGTACTGGGAGGCAGTGTCAGCGTCTGCTTGCTGTGAAATCTTGGATGAGACTTCTGACGCTCCTTCCCCGGGCTAGGGTTGAAAGGACAGGATGAAAAGAATCAAAAGCCCTTCTGCGTTTGAGAAAGTTGGAAAGGAAAGTTGGTGGAAACAAACACGAGCTGTTTTAGAGCGGAGAAGAGAAGCTGAGCCGGCTCCAGTGAAAAGAGGCATTGTTTCTGCCCTCTAAAACAGAAGAAATAGGCTGAATCCGAAGCATGAAGGTTAAAGCTAGATACGCACTAGCTGCGGGAAGAATCTCCCAGGTTCCTCTTCTGGAGTTGTAGGGGTTGACGCTGGGGCTGTTTTGTTGAGGTAATAGAATAGTTGTATTGGGTTAAATAAGTACGTTTGACCTGCTGATGTGGGGAACAATCTGCGGGTGTTGTACGCAGTGTGGGTTTGTCCCTTGGCTGTCCCTGTGTTCCGCAGGAGGGCAAGTGCCCACGCGGGTATTTCCTCCCAGAGGCCAGCTGGTTTGCATCGGAACCATGTGATCGTGGCTCTCTTGAGAGGGGATTTCATCAGCTTCCAGAGCCGGGCTTTCCAGAAGGCCTGGGGCTTTATAGGCATAGAGAACTGCATTGGGGGGGGGGGGGAATTGGAAACTGCATTGTATTATGTCTGTCAGTGGACCCCTGTGGGCAGAGCAGCATTTCAGAGAATCTGCAGACCTTGTGTGTGTCAGAGCCTCAGGTCACCTCCTCCCTGGGTAGATCTAGAGATGCAGCAGGAGGTCACTGCCAGGCTTTACTTCTGAGCACCTCAGTTTACCCCTCTAGAAAATGGGCAGGGTGGTATTCCCTCCATACCATCCTCAAGTCCAGTTGGGTGGCATCTTAGAAAGCTTTTTGTTCAGCTTCCCCAACTAAGTGTAGAGATGAATTGAAGTCAGAGAAAGGACAGAGCAACCGCCATAGACATTGGTGACAGTGGCTAGTGCACTGACTTCAGGTCACACTGTAGTCGTGAGGTGTCTGTGGTGGGCTGGGGCTGTCATCTTCCACTGCCCAGTACCAAGCCCTGCTAGATTTGGTCACTTCATTTCCTAGCATTGCCACTAGGTGGACTCTGCTGTCCCTATTGTGCAGTCTAAGGTTCAGAGAGATTATTAAACCGTTCATCTGGGAAAAGAGGCCTGGGCCCTTAGATTCGCCCGGCAGCCTGTGCAGAACTTTGGAGTATGGGAGGATGTCATTCGACAGTGTCTGGGGAGCCTGAGGAGAGCAGGGTTGGTTCTGCAGAATACCTTCTAGGGTAGCACTTCTCAGCCTACTCAGGGTCCCCGGCTGAGGGGAGGGTGTCAGAGAGGTTCCAGAACAGAAAGAACAGCCATGGCTTCCTGCCCTGCGGTCCCATTTTAGCCTCTAGTCTCTCCTCCATCCAGCCTATGGCCCCATCTTGGCTCTGGTCCCTACTGCCAATTGTCAGTTACACCAGCTGGACTGCTAAGCCAGACCCTCCTGCCAGGACCTCCCCCCACCCATCTCTAGACCCTTGCCAGCACTCAGCACCCCAGAGCCTATTCCAGAAAGGAGCTGGGATCAAAGCCAGCCAGCATGCCCAGCTGTCTGTCTGCTTGGGGTCCTGGGACTACAGCCAAGGACTAAGAACTTGAGGGAAGGTGATGCAAGGTCTAGGAGCCCCCCCCCCCAAGTCAGGGCCTTCCTCAGTGAGGAAGCACTATATTTATGAATGTCTTTAATATGCTGTGTGGTTTTGAGCAAGGTGCGTGACCTCTCTGAGTCTTTCCTCGCCTGTTAAATGCTGGTTTGCTTCTGAGGAGCCAGCCTCCTCTTCGTTGTGTTGTTTTCAAATGTTGCACAGTAGCCAGAGGAGTGAGGAACAGCTCAGGGCATAGGGTAAGCAAAAAGAGGAGGCATGGGAACTGTCCAGGGTCACTAAGGGTCAGAGCTACAGACACACTCAGGGCCTAGCCACTCTATCAACCCTGAGAAGGGGAAACAGAAGCCAGGCATGCCTAAATGTTGCTGTGCAGGGGTGTGTGTGTGTATGCGTGTGTGTGTCTTGCTCTTTCTCTCTGTGTGTGTCTATGTGTCTGTGCATGTATGTGTCTGTCTCTCCTTTTTGTTTCTGTGTCTGTATATCTATGTGTCTGTATGTCCTTTCTGTCTCTGTCTCTGTCTCTGTCTCTGTCTCTCTGTCTCTCTGTCTCTCTCTCTTTATGTGTGTGTATGTCAGTCTATCTCTCTTGCTCTTTCTCTTTCTGTGTGTTTATGTGTCTGTGTCATTCTGTCTCTCTCTCTTCTTTTCTGTCTCTCTGTCTCTCTCTGTCTTTCTCTGTGTCCATATTTGTATATCTGTGTGTCTGGGTGTTGGGGATGAACCTGGGGCCTCATGCCCATTGCACTGAGCTACACCCTCAGCTTACATATTACACCTGAAAACGCCATTCCATATTCTTCTCTGAATAGCTAAAACTCATTCCTCTGAGTTTGGAATAAAATATAATTTTATTTCATGACAAGGTTTCTCTGTGTAGCCTTGGCCATCTTGGAACTCACTCTGTAGACCAGGCTGGCCTCAGACTAACAGCGATCCGCCTGCCTCTACCTCCAGGCAGAGGTAGAGGGGTTTAAAGGTGTGCACCACCACTGCCCAGCTGGGCACAGATATAATCTATTTCAGCAGTTGTTGGACACTGAGGTTGTTTCCAACCTCCTCACTGTATATCTCAGTAACAAAATAATTAAGATTAGACATCCTGGTTCAATCCCTGCTTCCTAACTTGCAAAGCAGGAGGAGGAATTCCTGCGACCTTGGATTGCTATGGAAGTTGGGTGATGAGAACTAATTCCTAGAAGAGCTTTTACAAGGTGTTTGACACAAAGCAGGTGCTAAAGAAAAAAAAGCCCCAGTGCCTCAGTGCTAGCAATACATTCTTGGCACCATGAACTTTCAAAATTTTACTTTGATAAAAGCTTGAGAGAGGAGGGAAGAAAGAGTGTGGCGGGGGGAGATTGATTTCCATTTATGCGGCTGAACACACCCTCCTTATAACCCTTATCTTTATTAGCAAAGGATGGCCTACACTGTGCCCCCCCCCCCCAATAACTAAGGATGAACACATGTTTCTTAGCTGGGTCTCTGGCCCCAGAACTGGTTTGGGAGCCACCTGGCAATCATACCCCTCACACTTGGGAGGGCTCACTGCCCTTTGTGTGGGGGATCTGAAATTAGAGCTTTGGCTGATGTTGGATGTTAGGGGAAGCTACTGAGTCCTGCTGGCAGCACACTCTGTGGCCATATCCCTGAGGTCAAGGTCTTTGCTCCCAGGGTGGTGCTCTGTGCCAGCTAAGTCACTGGGCCAACACCTGAGGGTGCACACCGTCCCTCTTAACTCATCCCAGGCGTCTTGTAAAGTCAACATTGCCCCATCTTACACATGAGTAACCAAGACCAGGAGAGCCTTTTTTTTTTATATAAAACTTATTATTATATGTAAGTACAGTGTAGCTGTCTTCAGACACCCCAGAAGAGGGCTTCAGATCTCATTATGGATGGTTGTGAGCCACCATGTGGTTGCTGGGATTTGAACTCAGGACCTTCAGAAGAGCATTCAGTGCTCTTAACTGCTGAGCCATCTCACCAGATCCCCCCACCCCTGCCAGGAAAGTCTTTATCTGCAAGGATCTTGCCAAGATCACTCACCGTTCGAGGATCCTGGAGGTCTCTGTGGTCACCCATCAGCACAGTGAGGCTTCCTGGGTGGACAAATGGAATGGAATCCAGGAGGCTCAGTGGACCTCTGGGCACTTGAGATAGATAAATTCTCATATTCTGTCTCCCCCCCCCCGCCAGATTCACTTTTTCATTTGTAAGTATTTTGTCTGCTTTTATGTATGTGTTCTCTGTGTGTATCTGGTGCTTACATAGGCCAGAAGATGGCATTGGATCCCCTGGGACGGGTGGCTGTGAACCATCATATAAACACTGGGAACTGAACCCAAGTCCCAGTGCACTGCCCAGCCTTTTGGTGACCATCTCTTGATACTACGTACCCAAAGCTCATCAAGAGGAACACCGGGGTCCCAGGTGACCTGGGAGTCAGACCAGGCGTCCATGACTCTCCTTGATCCTCTGTGACACCTGCCCCTGCCCAGATGCACTATGAACTTTGTCCTGGAAGGTGAGCCTTCCTGGGCAGGAAGGGAGTGTGGCTCTTCCCAGGAAAGAAGAGCCAAGACTCAGGAGGGTCACGATGAAGTGACATCCCCACTCCTGTGGTGTCTGATCGCCTACGATGACTGGCCTGCTTGTGGCTCTCTGCTGTACCTCTAGCCTCCAGGAGAACCAAGGGAGGGCAGATCCAGCGGTGTTTCTGGACCCATGACTGGGGCAATCAGCAGAAGACTTGCCGTGCTCCAGGTACCATCTGGTGGCCAGAGTACAGGGCCTTACTTTTGTTTTCTTGTCTGGGCGGCCAAGAACTAATATCTCCCTTCTGTGCCTCAGTTTCCTCCCCTGAGCCGTGGGAAAACACACACTTGTAACTGTGTCTGAGGCAAAGGATGAGGAAGCTATGAAGAACCTCAGGGGAGAGCAGGGCTTCCCTTTGCATAGGAGGAATTTTAGCCTAGGCCTTAGGCTCCACTCTAGGCTCCCCTGTGTGCAGGCTTTAGGATCTCCGCAGCCTGAGTGGGGTGAACACTAGTCTTGGTCAGGAGGAGCCAGGTGCTCATGCATTTGAGTCTGTACCAGGTTCACCAGCTTTGTGGCCTTGGGCAAGTTGTGTGGGCTCTAGGGACCTTGTGTAGTCATCTGTGAAATGGGCCCCTCACACTAGTCTTGATAAGTGTTAGGGGGCTACAGGCAACTACCTACCTGGGCAGCTGGCTAGGTGCAGTGGATGATCCTGAATGCATCTGTTGTGTTTCTGTCTTGTGTCAGCCCATGCTGGGGACAGGGGATTTAGTAGTGAAAGTTTCAAGAGCTCCTCCCAGGAGTCGAGAGACCAGCACTGGCCACAAGTGAGCATCAGGACAGATGGCAAACCTCCTAAAGAGGTCATTCAGGAGCCAGGTCTGCATGCAGCTCAGTGTCAGAAGGGAGTATGGGTAATCATTGGTGAGAGCCCTCCTGGGGAACATCCAGGGAGTTGGGGACTGAAGCAGGCAAGGAGGGAGGGAGGGAGGGAGGGAGGCTGGAGCAGGGCCAGGCTGCAGCCTCTGTCCTAGTGCTGGCAGGAGAGCATCCCAAGTGGCAAACCTGTGTGTGTATGGCTGGTTTGAAAGCTTGTGTTTGAGAAGATCCCTTGAGGCTGTTGTGAGGTGGGGTGTTTCTCCAGAACAGAAGGATTCTGAAAGATATGTGGGGACAGACAGGACCAGAGTTTGGTGAGGTTCAGCAAATTCAAGCAAATGGGACTCAATGGTAGAGGAATTCCACATGATGAGGGAGTGGCCAGGTGGACCACCCAGTCTGGCTTGAGACCCCAAATAAAGGAAGGGCCCAGCTGGGGACGGGAGCTGGGAGAAAGCTACTGTGTCCAAGCTCAGTTTGACTGTGGCTTTGGTTGAGTAAACTTGAGGGATGGTATTCCAGAAAGCAATATCATGTGGGCAAGGGTAAGGATAAGGGGGTGGGGGGAGGAAGAGGCCCAGTGGCAGGGTGAAGGACAGTAAATACTGGCTGCTGTCTTTCAGCAAGGCCGAGAGGGTGTGGCAGCTGTGGCAGCCACCTGGTGTTGATGGGTTAATGATCAGGGAGGGCGGGCGGGTGAGTGACAGGATGTCAGGGGAGCCTGCCGCCCACACAATGGGCCACATGGTCGTCAGAGCAGTAGGCAGGGTCTTGGCAAGATTTGGCTCTGTTCCATAGTCCCTGGGGGACTGCAGGGGGGACCCCAGCCCCCAGATGTGCATACAAGGCAGGAACTGGGATGCAGGAGTTGGGAGGTTATTCAGTTGAAAATGCTTGGTGCTAGCTCAGACTTAGCCAGATCCTGGCAGCTGGCCCTTAAGAGCATTCATTCATTCCATTCATCCATCAGCCATAAGCCCTTGGAGGAGACCAGACTCTCCCACCTATGGAGACCCTGGGCCAGAAACTGGTGATGAAATAGGTCCTAGGGTCCCCTGCTGCACACTGGGCAGGCCTCTGTGCAGTGGCCACTCTGTTTAGCCCTGTTCCACAGAAAGGAAAACTGTGGCTCTAGCCATTGAGATCACAGAGCTAGCAGGAGGTGGGGCTGACATTGAACTCCCTGGCCTATGGACTCTCTCCATCACACTTGGGTGGTCCCCTGCCTGGCTGCTCCCTTGAGGTCCCCTGAGGGCTTTCTGGATGGCAGAGGGGTTGACCTCATGTCTCTTCTGTTTCCTGACTCTCTGGGTCAGCGGGGGCAGAGTAGGGACCCAGGAGCAGACTCAGGCCTCCTGCAGCATCTTCTTTCTACCTGGCTCCTGCTTCCTCTTGGCCACTCTGCCTCAGCCTGGACCCCGAAAGTCAGATTCTGTACCTCTACCCTGGCCCCTGAGTCCTCTCACAGCACATCCTGTTGTCTTCAAGGCCCTCCTGCTGCTCTCAGGTCTCTGCAACTGCCCTTTCTAGAACATTCTCATCAGTCACGCTTGGGGCTTGCTTCTGCCTCTCTGTCCTTCCGGTCGCTTGTGTGACTGTGGCCTCCCCACCCAGACCTTCCTGAGAGTCCTACCTCACCTCCTCAGCTTGTTACTCTCAGGCCGGTGTTTTCAGCCAGGGCACATCCAGCATCTGGGACCCGAAATCTCTGGTGCTTAGAAAGTGCTTCCCTAGGATCTATAAGTCCTCAGCCTCAGAAGTACCAGAAGTAGCCCGAGACATTGGTCACCAGCCTGTCTCATACTCTGCCTCAGGCACTCCTGAAATCTCACACGCTTCACTATAGACTGAAGGGGCAGGGGTGGCGTATCCGTGTCCAGCTACGCTTCTAGTGCCAGCTAAACCTCTCAGAGAAGTGAAGGGACTTGAGAAGCCACAGGTTGTGCATCAAGATAAATTTGTTCCATCATCTCTGGGGCCTCTGAGGGGAAAGCTACAGGAGGAGATACTCATCTGATCGTCTAGTTCTTCCTTCTTACCTAGACAAGTCTAATGCAGGCGCATCTTATCTCCAGGCATGGACAGTAGTAAGTGGAAGGGCAGAAATCCCCAAATCCGCCCTGAGTTGATGAGATTTGTATTAGTAGACAGAGTTAAAGGTGGAAGGGCATGGGCAAGCACCAAGTCTGAGTCCTGTGTCTCTCCGCCCCACCCCACCCCTCCCCACCCCACCCCCACCCTGCCCCAACTAGGATGGGCAATGAGATCTACGAAGTGGGAGGAGAGGCTCTGATAAAGTCATTGGTGATGGAAGAGACTAATTTTGGAGTGGGGAGTGGAGGAACTGCAGGGTCCTCTTCCTGGGCCCAGCATGCCATGTGACTTTAGCCAAGCCTTCTCTGGACTTCCTGCTGGTACAAGCAGGGCTGCGGCTGCAGCTGAGGCTGAGGTGGTCGGTGGTCCCAAACTCAAGGCCTCAGAAGTTCCTGTGAGCTCTTCCCATCAATGCAGCCCCACACTTGCCCAGCAAAGGGTTAAGCTCTTGGCGCCAGCTCTGCACAGTAAACCGCACCCCCCCCCCCTTTTCACAAACACTTGTAGGAAATCAGGCTGGGCGCTTCCTGCAAGGAGGAGGAGGAGGAGGCAAGGCCAGGCCTCAGCTGCAGGGGCGGGGAGAAGTGGGGAGCGATGCTTGTCTGTGAGCTGAGGCGGTTCTGGCTGGCAGAGCAGTCTGGAGGCGGTCCAGGGTGCTGTGGAGGCAGGGGGCTCCCCGGGTTTGAAACAAAGACCTTGTGGGCAGCTCCCCTGAGCCCAGGCCGGCTGGATGGTGGTGTAGTCCAAGTGAGGTAAGGAGCTGAGGCAGGAGGAGGGCCAGAGGGAAGGCCGCCTTCCCTCTGGATGGGCCAGTCATAGACTCTGGACAACCCTGGCAGTCAGCCCAGCCCAGCCAGGAAATCACAGCTACGCAGCTGCTGCCACTCCTGTCCAGTTCTGGGAGTCCGGCCCCCAGGCCAGAGTGGACTTTAAGATGCTCGTTTCCAGTTCCAGCTCTGATTTGGTTCCCTTGGTGAACTTGGACGGGTGTTGGTCCCTCTCCGTGCCCAGGGTGGGCTCTATCCCAAGGCCAGTTAGTGTTTGGGTTGCTGAGGGTCTCAAGAGATGTACGGAAGTCGGGAGCAGGCCAGGAGATGGCACCCTCCTACCCATGTAAGGGCAGGGACAAAGTCAACATTCTGGGGACCAGGAGGCCAGCTAAGACCTAAAGTAGGGCAAGATGAGAGTCAGTAATAGCCTGGCCTCTTTTTAGTTCCTCCCCGGATGCTCGGGTGAGGCAGGGACAGTCTGGGGACATCCGTAGTGGGTATCTCCTCTTGATGCAGGCCAAAGGCCACTTTTGTGAATAGGTCTGTGCCCTGTCACTGGTCCAAACTTGCTTTGGAGCCCCACAGCCCAGCCCTTTAGAAGGGTCCAGCAGTTTTATATGGAGGTCTTTCCCTTGCCATCCTCCTGCCTCCTATACAACTCCTGGCCTTGGTTTAATAGCCACAGTGTTCTTCTAAAGTTCCTGGTTGTTCTCATTAGGTGCCTGCCTCTGTTTCCTCATTGGAATGAGGTTAAGGTGGGGGTGTCCTGGCTATCCTTGGCTGGATAGCGTGGAGCTTTTGAATGCCAAGGCAGCTGAGGGTTGTAGCTTCAGTGGCCGAGGATCATTCTGGAGCATAGTGTGTTGAGTGGTGTAAAGGGCCCTTAGACTTTGTAATGGCCCAAGACAGGAACATCCCTCTCCCACCACACACACACACACACACACACACACAGAGAGAGAGAGAGACAGAGACAGAGACAGAGACAGAGAGAGACAGAGAGACAGAGGGAGAGGGAGAGGGAGAGGGAGAGAGGGAGGGAGAGGGAGAGGGAGGGAGAGAACTATGTGAGGCAGTGGGGAACAGGGCATTGCCTAGCCAGGAACTAAATAGAATCCCTGGAGGGTGTTACAACATGGAGATCAAGTCTGTACAGGTGTTAGGTGGTAAGAAGCAAGGACATAGAAAAAGTAGTGCTTGGCGTTTTGGGGGATGGGGTGCAGTTTCTCTGGGGCAGGTGGGGACCCTTAGCCCAACCATTCGCGGGACTTAGTTATAGAGGGGTTGGCCTTTCTGGGTCAGGACATTATAGTTTGTATCCCCAGCGTCCACTGCTGCCCTGATAGCTGTCCGGACCTCCCTGGCTGTCTGTGGCACTCAGGGGCCAGGCCCTGAACCCTCCATGAAGTTCACCTTGTATTTTCAGACCTCTGTGCCTTTGTCTGTGCTGTTCCTTGTCCCGGTTCCCCTTCCTCTTTCTCCCCTAGGTTTGCTTGGTCTGTTAAAGCCGTCACCAAACTTCCTTCTTCAGCAGCTTTTCTGGATTGCGTCCTCCACGGAGGGTGGGATCTTGGCAAGCGAGTTCGTTTCTGTATCCTAGGGGCTGAGAGCCTCCAAGTTCATTTGGTGCATCTCTGAGGCCAGGGTGCTCACCAGACAGAGGGATGGGTGCAGCAGGAGCAGCCCTGGGTGACCAACCCTTTACATCGAGGAGCAGCCAGGCAGCCTCTGCCTTGAGTGGCTGGAACCTCAGGGCTAGGGTCTACTTGCCTGGTGCTCAGCCTGCTACTCTATTGCAACTTTACCTCTGCCTGAGGTTGGTACACGTTTGACATGGATGTGTGTTTGTTGATTGACTACCTGACTGGCCAGTTCTAGGCTCCATGGCACCGAGGGCTGTGGCCTGCACAGAAGAATAAGGTCTTTCTCAGGAAAAGCTCACAACTCGAGGCACTTGAGAAATGGGTGCAAAACCGTAGCCACGGACTGTTGCTGCCTGTGATGTATGGGCTCTCTGGAGAATGGTGAGATTTTTGCAGCTGAGTCATTGCAGAAAACTGGCCGTTCCTCTTTTTGCACGCAGGGGCCTCTGTGATGGGGCAGGCTGCTCTGCGGTGGGCTAGGAAAAAAAAAATAACATTTCAAAAGTCAGAAAACCACATGCCACAGCCCTTCCTCGGCAGAGATGTCAGGAGGTGTAGTTACACCCCCTCTACCTGCCCACGCCTCCACACTGGGAGCCAGAACCTGGAGAGGCCCTGTTGAAGCCCTTGCTTAAAAAAAAGATTCTGGCCGGGCAGTGGTGGCACACGCCTTTTATCCCAGCACTTGGGAGGCAGAGGCAGGCCAGTGTCTGAGTTCAAGGCCAGCCTGGTCTACAGAGTGAGTTCCAGAACAGCCAGGGAAACACAGAGAAACCCTGTCTCCAAAAACAAAAACAAAAAACAAAAAACAACAAAAAAAAAAAAAAAAAAAAAAAAAAAAAAAAGAAGATTTTGAAGCCTTGACCCAGGGCCTCTGAGCCAGGATCCTATAGACATAGACCAAGTACTTAGAGAATTCTCATGCACACTCAAGGCCAGGATCCCCCATCACTGTGGATTTGATGTAAGGGTACAGGTTCTATACGGGAATGAGGGCCTCAAACTTAGATTTACAGTATTTTGTAGGGATGGGGCAGTACGTGTGCGCCACTGTGCGCACCAGAGGCCAGAAGACAACCTGGAATGTGAGTCTCACTTGCCAACTTGTTTTAGGCAGTCCCTCACCCAATGCTTGCATATGCTAAGTTGCCTGACATTCTGTCTGCTTCCCATCTCCTGGTAGGGGTGTGCTGGAATTTCACATGCTTCCATTCAGCTTTTATGTGAGTTCTGGAGACTCAAACTCAGGTCATTAGGGTTGTGAGGCCAGCATTTTACCCGCTGAGCCACCTCTCCAGCCCCAACTTAAGACCTTTTCCATTTATCCTTTAAAAATATTACATTTAATTATTGCAGTGTGTTTGTGCACATGTCACCTTATGTGCATAGAGAGAGGGAGTGGCACGTTTGAGAATCAGTTCTCCCCTATCGTGTGGGTCCCAGGGATCGAACTCAGTTCTTCAGACTTAGCAGCAAGTGCCTTTAGCTGCTGAACCATCTCACCAGCCCTCTTTTGCTTCATTTTAAAATTCTCTTTCTAGTACATGTAGTATTTGGATATGCAGATATGCAGTTAGAAGTATGCATAGAGGTATAGGTGTGCAGATTTTTACCATTGGGGATGTGTGCTTACTAAGCAAACAAAACCCCGGGCCAGGACTGACCTCTAGTCGTAGTACTTACCGACTAGCGGATCCTGGCCTAGTCAGTCACTGTTCTCTCT
The DNA here is from genome assembly GCA_019843815.1 of Montemys delectorum. NCBI lineage: Eukaryota > Metazoa > Chordata > Mammalia > Rodentia > Muridae > Montemys > Montemys delectorum. The sequence continues at coordinate 11,468 of JADRCD010123717.1, forward strand.
GAGCCTTGGTCTTGCTACTGAGATGCGAAGGCAGATATCTGTCAAGCTTCCTGCTAGCTTAGCAAAGTCGGGGCAGTGTGGAGATACGTGGGAAATTTAGGGGATCTACAGGCACTGGGGCAGGAGGACTGGCTGGGGGGGCAGGGAGAGAAGCCCTGAAGCCCCCTTTCTTCCGAGCCAGAGTCATAGCTAAGGGAGAGTTAGCTCATGTCACTGCCTAGTCTTTGTGAAGCCAGGCTTTCCCAAGCAGTCCCTGTCTCTGGGGAACTGAGTCTAGAAATAGCTGCCTGATGACTTTTCCCAACTATATTTTGAGAGCAGCGCCCAAGAGCCCCAGAGGCTCAAGGACAACTCCAACTGCTCAACCTTCAAGGTTGGGTACCAAGAACCTGGCTGCTACCCATGGTCTTCATTCCTGTGCTACTCTGGGAAAGGCCTCTCCCTCTCTGGAACTCAGTTGCCCAACCTTTATAGAAACTAAATGTGCACAGCCACAGCTCTTTGATAACCGAGTGGCTGGCAGCTCCTAGGTCCTGTGCCTTTATCCTGCGGCTGGGTTGACTGGGCTTACTGCTGTGATTGGCGCAGGAAATACCAGCAAAGTGTCAGAAGCAGAGTGTGAAGGAAGAAGAGAGAATGAAGGGAAGAGGAAGGTTGAGGGAGCCCTCCTTGGGCCACCTCCTCTGCTGCCAGGGCCCCTCCCACAGTCTCTCTGTGGCCAGGCTCTCTGGCACCATGTCCAAGAGCAATATCGAGGGCCTTCTCCATTGCCCTCTCCCCATTGCTGGTCTTTCTGCCCAAGAGTCACAGAAAACCGCTCAGGATGTCATGAGAAGCTTGCAGGGTTTGGCTTCCCCACCTCCCAGCACGCCCTGCTTTCAGTCACCCATTTTCTGTACTCTCAGGACCCCTGGCCTACTGTGTTGTACTTTCTATTTTTTTTTTTTTTTTGAGGCAAAAACTCAAAGCATGCAACTAAGCAGCCAGTGGCCCTTAGCGTAAT
>JADRCD010123735.1:0-14428 GCA_019843815.1 Montemys delectorum
CATATTTTATACATACGTCATTTTGAAATATAAATTAACTGTAGCTGCCATGGTTAGCAGAAGAATATCAAAATTTATTCTGCTTATCAAACTGTAACATTTCATCTATAGCTACAGTTTTCTCTTTGATGTTACAAGTGGAAAAAAATATATTTTAAGATGAAATGCCATTTTCTTTTTCTTTTTTTTCTTTTATTGGATATTTTCTTTATTTACATTTCAAATGTTACCTTCTTTCCAGGTCTCCCCTCTGGAAACTCCTATTCCACTCCCTCTCCCCCTGCCTGTATGAGGGTATTCCCCCACCCACCTACTCCTGCCTTCCTGTGCTGGCATTCCCCTACACTAGGACATCAAACCCCAGAGGTCCAAGGGCCGCTCCTCCCACTTATGTCCAACAAGGTCATCTTCTGCCACACATGTGGTCATTGCAATGGGTCTCTCTCCATGTGTACTCTTTGGTTGGTGTTTCAGTCCCCAGGAGCTACCAGGGGTCTGGCCTATTGACACTTGCTTCTCTCATGGGGCTGCAAACCCTCTTAGCTCCTTCAGTCACTTCTCTAACTCCTTCATCAGAGGCCCCTGCACTCAGTCCAATGGTTGGCTGGGAACATCCACCTCTCTATTTGTCAGACTCTGGCAGATCCTCTCAGGAGGCAGCCATGTCGGGTTCCTGTCAGCAAGCACTTCCCTGTACCCTCAATAGCATCTAGGTTTGGTGACTGTATATAGGATGGATCCTTAGGTGAGGAAGTCTCTGGATGGCCTTTTCTTCAGTTTCTACTCCACACTTTATCTCCATATTTCCTCCTGTGAATATTTTGTTCCCCTTCTAAGAAGTACTGAAGTATCCACACTTCAGTCTTCCTTCTTCTTGAGCTTTATATGGTCTGTGAATTGTATCTTGGGTATTCCGAACTTTTGGGCTAACATCCACTTATCAGTGAGTGTATGCCATGTGTGTGTTCTTTTGTGACTGGATTATCTCACTCAGAGTAAAGGGCTGGAAACTCTGTAATATGGGTAACTCCCACTTATCTGTTGATAAATAGGATAAAATGGAGACAAAATGAGCTAAAGCACATGACTGCGTATAAATGCTTGGCTCTCGAAGGCACTAACTCAGAGCCTGGCTTCCAAAGAGTGAGAAATAAATAAGCACTTATGCAGCTGTGACAGGAAATTTCAAAGCATCTTTTATACATGAGTAGAAATTTTCAGGGCACTGAACTTAAAAAAAGGAAAAAGTTGAAGACTTATATGAATATATAGCAGTTTGAAATATAGAGTAGGGAATTGGAGGCGAGAAGAAGGCCAAATGAAAGAAGAGTCAAGATTACCCTTAGCAGTCAAAAACACATTATCATGAAAAAGAGCAAAGAAATCCTCAATGTTCTAATATCCCACTTACCTTTCTGCCCTGACGGTACCTCTATCTCTGGCAAGTGGACCCAGTAAGCAACATTTATTACTACAGGAAGCAAAAGCTAAGGACCTGGACTATCCATCCATCAGGTTGGGTAGTGCCCAAAATTGCTAGACGGGTAAGGCCATTCGTGAACGGGTCCATATGAAATCATGATTTCTAGTGCTTGTATAAAAGGGAAAATGGAAATGTGGCTAGAGAGCTTTATTTCCTCTGGAGGTGCAGTTATTACAACTACATAAAATCTCTCTTAGGTAAGAGGCTCCAAGGCAGCCAAGGAATAGGTTTGTCAGGGTTGGAGATGATCTGTGGCTATTAGAAACCATGGCTTGGCAACTTATTTGGATGGGATTTTTAAAATCGTGAAACCATACACAGGGTTGTTTATTCTACCTACCCAAAATGTAAGCAGTTTTACAGATTGGCAACAAACAAGGTAGAGCACAGACTGAAATAGCTGAGGGTGAGAACTTAACAGAGTCTTATGTCTCATTTTCCTTTCCTAATGAGGCAGCTGAGTTGGTGATGATACACTTCACATTACTTGAGCAACAGAACAGTCACACTGGACTTCTAGAGAACTAGAGGGCACTCAAGTACATTTCTAACTGAAGGTAATCTGGTTGATTTCAATAGCCACACAAAGATGTAACAGTAGGTCTAAGCTTATTGCAATAAGGACAAAGCTTTAACAGTATTCTGAAAGAGATTCTGGATCACATAATATATCCTTGATATCAATTATAAGTAAGGATAAAAATGATTTTTGACAACAATCATTTTGGACTTACAAACTAGGGTCTGTTTACATCATTATTCAATTTGAAAAACATGAATAAATTTATGTCCAAAAGTATTTACTTCATCTGCTGGTCAAGTGACATTAATGTCCAAAAGAAATTCACTCTCTCATGTTAATAAATTTAAACAAAACACAGTAATCCTATATCAGATAAACAGCATATCATCTGGACAGCTTTAAAAACATATTAATTTAAATTAAATAAACATAATTTAAATAAATATAATGAATTTAAATTAATAAATTCATTTATAAGTGAGCATTCTCTCAAGCCATGGCTTGTATCTGAGAATCCAAGAATAAGACTCAGGCTAGCAATTGTTTCTCTGAACATTAGATGTCTAAGTTTGGGTTTGTTTGTTGTGAAGAGACACTATGACCAGGGTTGTCCTCTTATAAGGACAACATTTAATTAGGGCCTGACTTACAATTTCAGATGTTTGGTTCATTAACATCATGGTAGGAAGCATGGCAGCATCCAGGCATGCACGGCACTGGAGGAGCTCAGTTTTCTGCATCTTGATCGAAAGACAGCCAGAAGGAGGCTGTCTTCACAGGGTGGTTTGAGCCTAGGACCTCAAGACTACCTTCTGTGATGCACTTGTTCCAACAAGACCATAACTCCTAACAGTGCCACCTCCCATAGGCCAAGCAGATTCAAAACACCGCATTCTACTTCTAGGCCCCCATAGGAGTCTAGGGGATCCATACCTAGCCAGAGCATAATACAAAACACATTTATTCCAACTTTGAAAGTCCCCATAATCTATCACAGTCTCAATGATGTCTAAAAGTCCAAAGTTCAAAGTCTCTTCTGAGATTCATAAATATAATCACTTAACTGTAATTTCCTAAAAAAATCAAGATGAAAAACCACATCACATACTTCTAATACCACAGGATTTACATTCCCATTCCAAAATGTCTCAGTAAGGAAATATTGGACTAAGGCAAGACCAAAAACCAGCTGGGCAAATTCTAAACTCTCCATCTCATTGTCTAATGACCAACTCTTTTCAGTTTTATTGACTGCAACACATTTCTTTCTCTTGGACTGGTTTTACTTCCTGTTAGCAACTTACCTCAATAGGTATCCCATGGCTCTGGCATCTTTAAAATCCAAATCAACTTCAACTTCAGAGCTTCTTGTTCCAATTTCTGGGACGTACACATGATCTTCTAGGCTCTTCCAAAGGGCTTGTGTCACTTCTCCAGCTCTATACCCTGGAACACTCTAGGCTCTGTCTGACTCCATTCCATTCCTGCTGCTGTTCTTGGTAGTTATCCCATGGTACGAGCATCTCCAATACACTGGGGTCTTCCACTGCAACTAGGCACTACCAATAGCCTCTAATAGGGTCTCTTAATGGTGCCAAGAATGACCCCTTTAGTCCTGGACTGTCAAGTGCAACCGAGGCTGCACTTTTACCAATGGACTTCCCTTAGGTGTACTCCAAGACCTCTTCCTGCCTTAAAAACAAGTGCCACATGGGTGTTTCGACCGTATTACCAAGTCTGACTGCCAACACAATATCTGTCTCTGGAACACAGCTTGTTTGTGATCTTAGAAATTACTTCCCAGAAGATTTTACCTCACTGATCTTAATCTTCTTAATCTCCATTAATTTCTCAGCTCCAGTTAAACAGAATTAATTGTCCCAGTAACGCCTTCTGTTCTTGATTCTTAAGCCATAGCTACACGGTCAAAGTTGCTGAGTTCTGCTACTTGCTAGGGCTGGAACATGGACCCCCTTTTCTATTGTGGCATTAGCAGCTTTCTGTTTTCCAACTCCTTCACTGCTTAAGCTTGCCTGTTCTGGAACATCTGCATGCCTCTGTCTCTTCAGTGCTGGGATTAAAGGTGTGTCTCACCACACCTGGACCTAAGCCTTTCTTTATCTTTTCATGAGACCTTTTTAAGTTTTGGAGGATTGTAGTTCCAGATACTGTCAAGCTGACAACAGAAAACAGTCATCACAGTCCGTCCTTTGTCAATTTGACACATAATCATATCTCCTTATGTTCAAATGAAAATAATAACCAGGTCATAATAATGCCTAATGTGATATAACTATGCTTTGTCAAATTGCAAATGCATAAACAATAAGTTAAGCTGGGTGGGATCTTGCCCTGAGGTCACCACTCCCTTAATTCCATTAAATATCCTTGAACACAGGATTAAGGCCCATCCCACTTCCCGATATCCCTTTAATCATTGATCCATACATTTTATATTTTTCCTTTCTCACCTTGCTCCTTTTCATTAATACAATCTTCATTAAAACCACACATCATAATTTATACTAGGCTATTTTGAGATTTCCTTAATCTAACCCTCTTCATTCTGGCATTAAGCAGGACAAAAATAGCTACATTCTTTATCAAAATATCACAAAAACAGCTTCTGGGCCACACACTAACATAACATTCTTCTCCTCTGAAATCTCTTGAGCCAAGCCCCCCAGAATTCAACTCACACTCAGCACCAATGTCTTCCATCTTCCTACTACAATGGTCCATTTAGCCCCACTTAAAGCACTGCACTGCTTTGCAAATCCAAAGTCCCCAAAATCCACATTTCTTCAAACAAAAACATGGTCAGGCTTGTCACAGCAATATCTCAGTCCCTGGTACCAACTTCTGTCTCAGTTTTGCTATGAAGAGACACCATGACCAAGGCAACTCTTACAAAGGCAAACATTAATTGGGGCTGGCTTATGGTTTTAGAGGTTTAATCCATTATCATCATGGTGGGAAGCCTGGCAGCGTCCAGGCTCACTAGATACTGGGAGAGCAGGGAGTTCTACATCTTGATCTGAAGGCAGCTAGGAGGAGACTCTCTTCCACATTGGGTGGAGCTTGAGTATAGGACCTTAAAGACCACCCTCAGTAGTAGTAACAAATTTCCTCCAACAAGGCCCCAGCTACTCAACAAGGCTACACTTTCTAATAGTGTCACTTTCCATGGGCCAATCATATTCAAACTACCATACTAGGACAACTTCTTCTGTACTCTCTTTCTAGGACAATCATGGATATTTCCTACCTCTTCTGAAGCCAAGGAATTGGAGTAATTTCATTTTCCCTTGGTTTTCTCTGATGTCCTGTAGGGATGTAAATAACTTCCCACAGCTTCCAGGAACCCTCCTGTCACCTACTTTAAAGCCCAAAGGTAGAATGGTGACCTCATAGATTCATACCACCGCCTGCCCTCCTCAATTTAATAGTGAGTCATGGGCCAGCAAGATGGCTGTGCAGGTATAGGCATTTTCAACCAACCCTGAAAAATTTGGCCTGAATTGATCCCCAGAAGTGTGGATGCTATATTTAGGAAGGAAGTGACTAATAGATTAAAGACAAAACCAGAAGTGTCCTGTCTAGAGAGGTTGGTTAAAATTCAAAGCTTTACGAGCCATAATAGTTCACACTTGTAATCCCAGCATTCATCCTGCTGAGGCAGGTGGATGACTAGTTGGAGGGTACCCAGGATACAAAGTAATTAAAAAAAAAAGAAAAAGAAAGAGCAAATATTTATCCTTCAATAACTGACTACTCTGTTCCTGAGATATTTAAAATATGACCTCTATATAGAACAGCCTCTTTACCCTGAAAAAAAAAAAAAAAAAAAAAAAAGCAGTTTAAAAATACCCAGAGTACAACACCTTTGTGCTATTTTTAGGAGATCCTTAAATTTAGAAAGTGCTTTTGTGTGGGTTGATCCTAGAATCTGAGAGCAGTTTGCAAGTCTCCATCTGTCCTGGACTTGCCACTTCCTTCCCTGCAATAATTAATCACTGGAGACATCTAGGAGATGGTAAAATATTTAATGTCATTTTATAGAAACCAACGTGAAATGAAAAAGCACAGGAAGCTCACTGAAGTTGATAGACCACCCCCCCCCCCCCAAAAAAAAAAAAAAAAAACAAAAAACAAAAAACAAAAACAAAAAAACAAGGGCAAGCCCACTCTGCCCCTGGACAAAGTTCAGTTTGCCTCAAAGATTCCTCAAAGTTCAGGCAGCATGGATTCTCTGACAAGAAGAGGGTCCACTGTGTCATTCTCTATCAAGGTTCTCATCACATGATCAATTAAATCAAAAATTAACTAAGTGAAAAATCAGAATTTCAGGTGCAGCCTTGCTGTGAGAACACTCATAGCAGGTCATGCTTAGTTCGTGCACACCAAAAACAACAACGACAATGACAACAAAAACAAAGACCAGAAACAAACAAATAAAAAACATCACCACTACCAAAACCTAGAAAAATAGGGTTTTGGATTTTTATTTTTGGTTTTTTTCAAGACAGGGTTTCTCTGTGTAGCCCTGGCTGTCCTGGAACTCACTCTGTAGACCAGGTTGGCCTCGAGCTCAGAAATCCGCCTGCCTCTGCCTCCCAAGTGCTGGTATTAAAGGCGTGCGCCACCAACGCCCGGCGGGTTTAGGATTTATTGCTGGTTCACAAATACAAGGTACATAAAATTTGACAGGCATAGTTACTCATATGTAAACTTACCACAAAATGAGGTAGAAAACAATCTCCCTTGACTTAGAAATAGAAGGATAGTTTTAGAACACTTATGCATTCCTTAAGAGAACGTGCTGTAGACATTACTGAGCCGTTAAAGCACTTGCGGCTTAAAGAGGAACGACATGACACCTCACTATGACTATATGTTATTCCAGTTTTAAGGGATCTAAAATCCTCTGCCTCTTGAGACACCAGCTAGACACATGGTACACCTACTTAACGTGCATGAAAAACAGCCATATCTGTAACAAATTAAAATATGTAAAAGTCAAATAAAAAGAAAATACCTAGACAGGACATGGTGGTACGCACCTACAATCTCAGCTCTGTGTGGGCGGAGACAACAGAACTATGGTTGCAAAATCACTTGGGAAACCATGCCAGCAAAGAAAGAGAGAGAGACACACAGAACTAGAGAGAGAAAGACAGAGAGAAAGACAGAGACATAGAGAGACAGTGAGACAAAGGAGACAGAGAAAGAATCCAGGTGGCTGGGTAGTTATTGATAATTTTTCTAATTATTCTATTTCAGGTACTTAAATAAATCTTGACTTCTTTTGTTTTGTTTTGTTTTGTTTTGTTTTGTTTTTGTTTTTTGAGACAGGGTTTCTCTGTGTATCTCTGGCTGTCCCAGAACTCACTCTGTAGACCAGGCTGGCCTCGAACTCAGAAACCCACCCGCCTCTGCCTCTCAAGTGCTGGGATTAAAGGCATGTGCCACCATTGCCCAGGTAAATCTTGGCTTTTTAAAAATATATTTTTGAGTGGTTATTAGAGGAAAATGGTAAGAGTGCCATTTCGGAGTTTGGAATACAGCTGGGCCACACCCACTGAGTGTTGAGGCAGCTGATGTGCTCCTGTCTTCTTGTCTCTGAGAAACAATCATGAGGACGTTCAGGAAGTCAACATTCAGTCAGGGATGACTCACAGTTGGTGAAAAGTCCCCACCATATCTTTACCTCAGAGCCTTAAGCATACACATGAAAGAACTTCTCACAAAGTTCAATCCAGAACCAAAACAGAGTGATTTCCAAACCATACGTGTAGAAGAATCCTATACACGAAAGTAATTTCATTTTAGGCAGCACCTTCAACTTAATAAATTATTCTTATATAGGTTTAGAATTAAATTTAATCTGTGATCTTATGAATATTTCATTCATTCTAAGAAATAGTTGCAATTACATTATTTTATATATTTAAATTTATATATTTTTATATTTTTTGATACAACTAGAAATGTCCAAAAATAAATGTATTTAAACTGACTCTTAGGAAAACGTGAAATTATTCTATTTATTTATGAATTCCTATTTTTTCTCCATAGAATAATAGACAATCTTTTACAAGTAACACTTTCAAGTTTAAATCAATATTCTGAGAAAACTGACAATATTTTTTTTTGTTTTGTTTTCTGGGTTTTGTTTGCTTGTTTTTCACCTTTACTCTTTTCATATTCTCTGCATCTTGGAGCAGAGTGGAAGCTATTTCTGAAGTCTTAATCTACAAGGTTGACTGGAGGACAAACTTATCGATCTATGAGAAGGAGAAGGGCAGAACCAGGCTAGAGGAAGGATAGCAGAATCTATAATAGGAATAACAGTGAAGACTGGTACTCTTTAGAAACACTGGAGACAGATCTGACCAATGTGCATACTTGTGACACCCACATACAAACAAATCACACACACACACACACACACACACACACACACACACACACACACACACACAGAGAGAGAGAGAGAGAGAGAGAGAGAGAGAGAGAGACAGACAGAAAGAGAGAGAGAGAGAAGAAAGAGAGAGAGAGAGAGAGAGAGAGAGAGAGAGAGAGAGAGAGAGAGAAAGAGAGAGAGACTCACCCATTGAGCAGTACAGAAGGAAATGCACCCAAGATGGAACAGAAGTCAAGAAAATCATGTATACACTAAAAATAAAAATAAAAAGCTACCATCTTCCTGCGAGAGAACTGGAGATGAGACAGAATTTCTGTTCAGAAACTTAAGTTCCCTGCTCTCTTCTTACTCATGCAAAAATCCTGGCATGCTGCCCAGGAGTTTTAGGTTCTAGTTCCACTCCTCAACACTCACCAGCCAAACAGCATTTGCTGAACATTTTACGTGCATTCGGCAGAAGCAAGACTAAAACGATGATTGAGACATACTCCTTCAAAGAGTTGGCTTACAAAGGAAAGTGGGCGCTTAACCAGGTGACCTATGTATAGCATTGGCATGCACAGAAAGGTTTCCCTTTATACAGATATACGGAAAGTTTCAAAAGACAAGGTGATGTACTGTGTAGGAAAGAACTTCAATGAAAGCAATAGGAAAAAATGTCTTCATGAACAACATGATGTTCCCAATCACAGGCTGCCTTATATATATGTATTTTCATATATATGTATATATATATATATAGTTATGTGTGTATATGTGTATATTTACACAAATAATGCATATACCGATATAATGCATAATATATATGTGAGCTGCTACTGTATGTATTAAGTTTCCATACTGCCCTTCAAATGGGTATACGTACCAAAGACTTAATTTTACCTGTTTCTCCTGTATGCCCTCCTTTATCCTCCTGTCCTCTGCCTCTTTTATTCTCTTTTCTATGTGGATCTATTTATTCCACTCCCCTGCTCACCCCACTGCTAAGTCCCTTACCTAACTCGTTGTTCCAGAGATTATAAAGCTTGGATATCACTGACTTATCATAAAAGCTAATACATTTCATATTTGGTTCTCTGGATCTACAATACTTTACTCAAGTATTTTCCTGTGACAATCCATTTGCCTGCATGGTTCATGATGGCTTTACTTTCTCTCTCTTTTTTTCTTTTTTAGCATGTAAAAGAACGCAAATTGACCCATTCTCATCTCCTTGTACAAAAGCTCAAGTCCAAGTAGATCAAGGACCTCCACATAAAACCAGATACACTGAAACTAATAGAAAAGAATGTGAGAAAGATCCTCGAGCACATGGGCACAGAGGAAAATTTCCTGAACAGAACACCAATAGCTTATGCTCAATGATCAAGAATTGACAAATGGGGCCTCATAAAATTACAAAGCTTCTGTAAGGCAAAGGACACTGTCAATAGGACAAAATAGCAACCAACAGATTGGGAAAATATCTTTACCAACCTTACATTTGATAGAGGGCTAATATCAAATATATACAAAGAACTCAAGAAGTTAGACTCCAGAGAACCAAATAACCCTATTAAAAAATGGTGTCCAGAGCTAAACTTCTTTTTATTCTACAGATTTCAAATATGCTATTACGTTACTAATGTGAGATCTTCCCATTTTATATATATCCTAGTGCTTTGAGCTTATCAATTAGAACTGCCTTCATTGTGTTCCAAAAGTTTGGATGTTGTCTTTATCCGTTATTCAACTTTACACAATCCTTAATTTTTTTCTTAATTCCTGTCTTTACTCATTTTTCATTTAGTAGTGAGTTATTCAGGTTGTTTAAGTTTATAAGCTTTCTGTTGTTTCTTTTATTGATATCTAAATTCAAACTGTGGTGATAAGATAGAATGAACGGTGTTATTTTAATTTTCTTGTGCCTGTTGAGCCTTCCATTTTGTCTGAGCATGTGGTCAATTCTGGACAAAGTTTCATGAGCTACTGAGAAGAAGATATATTCTTTTGAAATTGGGTCAAATATCCTTAGCTTTCTGTTATGTTCATTTGTTTTATGTCAGTTAACTCAAGCATTTCTCTACTTTATTTGTACCTGAATAACTAGTTTGTTGGTGAGAACTGGGTACTAAAATATCCTACTATCTGTGTGTGTGAGAAAACATGTGATTTAAACTCTAATAGTGTTTCTTTTACCAACTTAGGCGGCCTATATTTGGCAAACAGATGTTAATTTTTTTTAATGTCTTCTTTGTGGATTTTTCCTTCGATCACCATATAGTGTCCTTCTATGTTACTTCCAATTAGTTTAGGCTTAAAGTTTATTTTGTTAGGTATTAAAATGCCTGTACTAGCTTGCTTCTAAGGTCCATTTACTTAAAATAATCTTTCCAGCCATTTACCCTGGGATGATGATTATACTTGTAGTTAGAGTGTGGTTTTTGGATCCTGCTTTCATATCTACTCTGTTAGCTTGTGGCATTTCATTTGGAAATTGAAATCATGAATGACAAGAGATATCAATGAGAAGTGTTGGTTGATTACTATTATTTTATTGCTGTTGTTATTGTTGTTTTTGCTGTTGTTGCTTTTGTTGTTATTTTTGTTGGTGGTGGTGATTGGCTGATCAGAGATTACTTATTGCTTTTGTTTTCTTGTGTGTCACTAACTCTCCTTAGGTGTAGGCCTTGATTTACAGATGGATATTGCTTAAATAAAGTTTTATCGTGGAATATCTTATTTTCCCCTTCTATTTGACTGAAAGTTTCCTCGGAATAGGATAGTAGGATGACAATCTTTGGTCCCTTAGAGTTTGTAGAGCATTTTCCCAGGACCTTCTGGTTTTTAGAGTCTCCATTGAGAAGTCAGATAGAATTCTAATATGTCTGCTTTTATATGTTACGTGGTCTTTTTCCTTGTAGACTTTAATATTCTTTCTTTGTTCTGTATGTTTAGTGTTTTAATAACTATGTGCTGTAGGACTTCCTTTTCTGGTCCGGTCTTTTTGGTGTACGGTATGCTTCTTGTGCCTTAATAGTCATCTCCTCTGTCAGGTTAAGGAAATTTTCTTCTATGACTTTGATGAAATTATTTGCTGTGCTTTGACCTGAATTTCTTTCCTTTCCTCATCCTTATTATTCTTAGATTTGGACCTTTCATAGTGTCCCAGATTTCATGGAGGTTTTGTGCTGAAAAATTGGTAGATTTAAGATTCTCTTTGATGGAGGTAACCATTTCTTCTGTCATGTCTTCGATGCCTGAGACTCCATCTCTTGTATTCTATTGTTAAGGCTTGCTTCTGAGGCTTCTGTTCTACTTCCTAAATGTTTCATTTCCAGATTTCTCTCTATTTAGATTTATTTTCATTTCTAGGTCTTGAATGGTTTCCTTAATTCCTTTCATTGTTTTTGTTTTGATAGTTTCTTTAAGAGATTTATTTTCATCCTCTTTTAGGACTCTACCGTATTTATAAAGATTGCTTTAAGGTCTCTTCCTTGTGTTTGGCTATCTTGCAATATTTAGGACCTGCTATGATAAGGTTCTTGGGCTTTTGCTGGGACATTTGGTCCTGGTTGTTATAGATTACATCTTTATGGCTGTGCCTAGGCATTTGGATTTGGGAAAATCATAATTTTAGGTGTTGGTATCTGGTCTTGTCTTGTTGAATAGATGTTTTTGTCCTTGGTTTGTGTTCCCCTCTCTGGTCCACAGAAAGTGGTGTGGTGACTGTTATTGCTTGCTAGGAAATTCTTCTGAGATCCTGATATGTTTGACCCCAAAGGGTTCTGGGTAAAATGTAGCTCTTGGAGTTCAGAGCTGACACTCAAAAGTGAGAATGGGCTAGGACAGAGGAGCTGAGTAAGTCCACAAGAGGAAAGAGAGCTTTGTGTTCCACCATAAGCTCCTTTCTCCTATGGGAATGATGGCAAGAGTGAGGAGAGGCCATCACATATAGTGCTAAAAAGCTGGCCATTAGACTTAGGGATTAGACTTGGAGGAATGGAAAGAGAGGGAGAAGATCTACAGTTAGCCTACCTGTGTCAGTGTCAGGTTCTCAGAGAGTGCCTGATGGATTTCAGAACCTGGATAAACAATGATTTGGTGGAGGGGCGCTAACAGGAGATTTTTTTTTACCCCACTGGAGGTGTGGGGTAGGGGAAGAGAGGCTTTAGTAAGCATTTTCCTATAGAGCTAGAATGACGTTGGGGTTTGGATGTGGAGGAGCTGAGTTAATTGATTCTTGAAGTAGAGATGTGAACAAAGCAGACGAAGAAGCAGGAGAGGAAAATATCTATTCTAAGTCCCAAAAGAAAAAGAGAGCTCCTAAAAGAGTCAAAGATAAAGGGAAAGAAATGAAAAAGAATGGGGATTAAGCATATAGTAGACCATGGGGCTATTGAACTTTTTACTAACTAGAACTTTTTTCTGGCACGTTGTAGTGGATCAATGATATGATTTCAGATGTATAAATTCAAGAATATGCATGCATTACACAGCAGTTATTCTGGCTATGCTCTGAGAAATTGCACATTTCCGTGTCTATATGGAAGCATTAATGCTGAACATCTACAAGTCAACACTTTCATGTTCAAAGGTTTTCTTCTGGACAATTACATTGACTAACCACAAAACATCACATTCTCTTATCAGATTGTCCTGTTATCCCAGAGTACATTACACTGTCCACTGCTTACCACTTACCTTTCTTATCTACAACCAGTTAGGTTCCATTGACACTTTTTTATCTCTTTTTATTGTTCATAAAAATGACCTCAACTGTTAGTTCTGGCACACATATCCAATCACCAATGAGACTTACTGCTAGCAATTCCATAACTTTTCACAGGCCTTCATTCAATAAGCCCCTTTATATTAGATAAATTTTGGTCTTGAGAGTCTGGGCTTGAAATGTGTGGAGGATATTGTTTCAGAGTGAATTTGAAGGTATGGAGACTCATTAAGAAGATCGTATGATATTTTCCAGTTCTATTCATTTGCTTGAAAATTTCATGACGTCACTGTTTTCAATAGCTGAGTAGTACTCCATTGTGTAAATGTACCGTATTTTCTGTATCCATTGCTTTGTTGAGGGACATCTAGGTGGTTTCCAGCTTCTGGCTATTATAAATAAGGATGCTATGAACATAATGGAGAATGTTTCTTTGTTATTTGTTGGAGCATCTTTTGGGTATATTCCCAGGAGTGGTATAGCTGGGTCCTCAGGTAGAACTATGTCCAATTTTCTGAGGAACCACCAGACTGATTTCCAGAGTGGTTTTATCAACTTGAAATCCCATCAGCAATGGAAGAGTGTTCCTTTTTCTCCACATCCTCACCAGCATCTGCTTTTACCTGAGTTTTTCTGACTAGTAAATAACTAATAATCCTAGCCATTCTGATTGGTGTGACATAGAATCTCAAGATATTGAACATTTCTTCAGGTGCTTCTCATCCATTCAAAATTCCTCAGTTGAGAATTTTTTGTTTAGCTCTGTACCCCATTTTTTAATAGAGTTATTTGGTTCTCTGGAATCTAACTTCTTGAGTTCTTTGTATACATTAGATATTAGCCCACTATGGAAGTTGAGTTGCTAAAGATCTTTTCCCAATCTATAAGTTACCATTTTATCCTAATGACAGTGTCCTTTGCCTTACAGAAGAATTTCAATTTTATGACATCCTATTTGTTTCTAATTGACCTTTGAGCCTATGCCATTGGTTTTCTGTTCAGGAAAATTTCCCCTGGGTCAATGTGTTCAAGGCTTTTCCCCCCTCTCTCCTATTTGATTCAATGTATCTGGTTTTATGTGGAGGTCCTTGATCCACTTGGACTTGAGCTTGAGGTAACCAGTCACAAATGAACACGCATGATATGTACCCAGTATTAAATGGATAATAAGAAAAAAATCTCAGAATACCCATGATAAAATTCACACAACATATGAAGCTCCAGAAGAAGGAAGACCAAGTGTGGATGCCTGAATCTTACTTAGAAGGGGGAACAAAAAAAAAA
>JADRCD010123740.1:0-12547 GCA_019843815.1 Montemys delectorum
TCTGGTGTCCTCTGTAGACACCAGGTACACTGTAGCACACATATAGATGCAGGCCAAACACTCATACACAGAAAATAAAAAGAAAAATTATCTTCATTATGAAATTCCTAGCCTCTAAATGAGTTATTAACTTTGAAAAATGTAAAGTTATGAGAACTATAAAATAATGTTGGATTAATTATTTTTTTACTGGTTATTTTATTTATTTACATTTCAAATGTTGTCCCCCTTTCCAGTTTGCCCTCTGCAAAAACCTCATCCTATCCCTCCTCTCCTTTGCCTCTAAGAGGGTGCTATCCAACCCACATACCCATTTCTGCCTCACCATTCTAGCATCATCCCTGTATAATGGGTCATTAAGCCTCCACAGGACCAAGGGCCTCCCCTCCCATTAATGCCAGATAAGGCAATCCTCTGCTGCATATGTAGCTGGAGCCATAGGTCCCTGCATGTGTATTCTTTGGTGGAGACTTGAACTATCTAACTGATTTTTACAAGCCTCATCAGTGTTAACAAATCTGTGAAGTTCATCATCTCCTTCTTCTACTGAGGGGCTCTTAGATGTAGCACTACACTGATGATGCAACATGACCGTAAGGTGACTTGTAGTTTTAGGGTCATTCTGTGTCATGGATCATGGGTTCTCCATTCCCTGAGGTATATATATTTATATTTTTTACTTTTATTCTTTCTGAAGTTGCAGATAAAATATATTCATTGAAAAAATTGCATAATATCTGAATATCTCTGAGAAGTACCCATACTGTTATCAAATGAAACATTTAGTGATACATGAAAATTTAAGTGTTTAGATTGTATCCATGAAAATAGGATGTCTACCTTGTTCAAATGTGTGTTTCTTTGTTACAGTACATTAGAACGGACTGTAGCTAATATATCTCTTTAGTGAATAAAAGTATAATGCTGCCTTGAATAAAACGGTTACTGTGTTAATTAATGGTAATAATACTAAATGTATAGCTGTATAAGTCTAGATGTTCTATAAGAGCTCTCTACAATGCACAAGGTTCAGGATTCTATCATCAAACTGACAAAATAAATATTTTATAACTTTACTTTTGATAAAATTTATTCTACATGGAACATAAAAACATAAAATTACCAATTTTCAGCTATTTGTTATGGACAGATATAGTATTATTCAGATTCTTCATTACAATTAGATTATAAATAGAGATACATGTTTATGCTGCTGTTACTAGTGCTTTATATGCTTTTAAAAGCTTACAGTCTTGAACAATTAACTATTAAAATACAGATTTCATTTACAAAGTTTATGATAATCTTTAGTAACCTTAATTTATTAGCTTTGTCCTCCTCTGAATGAAAACATAAGGAGTCCGAATAAAGAATTAATCCCTTATGAAATCCATAAATGAAGTAAGTTCTAAATTCCTTTCATGCATTCCACTACCACTTAGTGTGCACAGTTAGATTCAGGTTCATGATTAGTATTCTCAGGCAGTGATTCCCACCTGGGCCATGTAGTACAACACCAGGAAACGGAGAGGAATGTAGCAAAGAAAGCTCTCAGAAGACCTTTACATGACACAATATGTGAATCAATTTTAATTAATTCTGCCACTATAAGTCTGTCTGCTGTTTAGGAAAGATTGTTATCTGTCTCTGACATTACAGCAAGATAATGAACAGTACCAGTGCTGAACACTGATAGCAGAGGCAGCTGATACCTGAGGAAGAAACTCCCTGACATCCAAATATACTAGAATAGTGAGTAACGTCGAACACAGAAACATTAATCTTATGAAATCAATGCATCTTTTATGGCACCCACACACCCAACACACATACACATACAAACACCAGTGTTTTCTTTCTTTATCAAGGGCAAGGAAGTTGTCCATTTCAAAAGGAAACCAATTGTGATGCATTCAGACTTATTCAAAGCAGGAGGCTAAAGGTGGAAGATTTTCACACACATATTCACCTTTGCTAGGATTCCTACAAAGTTTGCTCTAAAGGGCTCTTCACACATATACTTGAATTAAAACTTTTTTCAAGGACTCCTATACCAGATCATAGAATACCATTAACAAAAACAACTAGTGAAATAAACCAGACTTCCCAATATACTCTCTATTCACAAGTGGACATCAGATTCCTACGAGAACCCTTGAAATTCTCTTGATGAATTCTTTGCCCTTACCTTTTGTTTTAAAGCTTTTATTCATCATTTTTAATTTATCACATGTACAAATGGATTTTGATCTTTTCTTATGGTGCTATCCATAGTTTGCTGTACCTATTTAAACAAAATCATTGGGGAATCTCTATATTTGTTATTAGCAGCAGTTAACAAAAATAAAGTGCATTGTTTATAAACCATGTAGCTCTGACCAGTCTAGTACTCTTATGCAGTTTAGGTTGGCTTGAAATTGACTTATTACATTTTGTTTGGCAATGTACTTTCGATTTTACTCTCCATCTTATTGTGGTTCTGCATTGTAGGAGGTTTCCCTAGGAGTCTGTCTCTAATTACTCTAGAGGAATGGGCCCAAGGTAGAAGAAATAAAGGATTCTACACAAATCTTGCTGATGACTCCATGCATTTAATTGGTATTAATAACATTCACACAGTAAAAGGTTATTTACTGAAGTATAGTCAAATCATAAATAGCTATATTATAGAAGAAGTGTAAGTCTCTACACAAAACTATTACCTGGTACTACTTGTATATCCTTAGGAAGATAGCCCCTTATAGTCCATGTAAACTATTCAAGAGTTCAATGGGGGAGGGGATTTCAGGAGATCCAATTTTGTGAGAGACTCAAGTGCATAAACATAGCTATTTTGTTACAAAACAGTAAATAAATATTCATGGCCAAGGGCAGAGTTCCACAGCACCTGCCTACAGAATATGTGCTCACATTATTATCTTTTCCATCTCTTTAAGGAACTAATATGGTTAATTACTGAAATCACTCCTGAGCAGGATGCTACCTGATAGAGAAGAAAAGTCAGATTCAAAGAAGTCAAATATCTTGTGAATTCCTGATGTGCTGAGATAAGAAAAAAGAATATAACTCTGACTTTCAATTCATTGTTTACTAACTAAAATTCTTGTTAGTATTTGAAAAATGAAACAAACTAAAGTAAAACAAACCAAAACAAAAATAAACTTATCTTAAAGTCAAAGAGACTTCAACAACAAAAGGCAAGCAAGCAAGCAAAAAGATTCTACCAAAGGCTTATTTTACTCTTCCTGTAATTTTTCTTCAATCTCTTCTATAGAAATACACACTGTAATTTGAAGATATTGCCTTGTTTCTATTCTTACTCTAAATATTCCTTTACTTTTTATTTATTTATTTTTTAAGTTTTATTGCATTATGATGAGTTTTTTTTTTTACTTTTTATTCTTATTCTTTATTTTTTTTTACAGTCCAGACTTTATCCCCCTCACAGTCTACCCTCCGACTGTTTCACATCCCCCTACCAGTGTCCACACCATACTACTACCCCACCAGACCTCACCACTCTCTGAGGCCCCAAGTCTCTGGAGGGTTAAGAGCATCTTCTCTGAGTTCAGACTGAGAAGTCCTCTGCTGTATATGTGTTGGAGGCTGGAGGCCTCATATCAGCTAGTGTATGCTGCTGGATTGGTGGTTCAGTGTCAGAGATCTCAGGGGTCCAGGTTATTTGAGACTACTGCTCTTCTTATGGGGTCGCTTGAGTTCCTACTTTAAATATTTCTAGGAAAATATTTTTCCTTTTGTGATTTCAGGGGTTAAGTAGCATTAGGACTAGGTAATTCTTTTATATTACTTTTATTTTTTATTAGATATTTTCTTTATTTACATTTCAAATGTTCTCCCCTTTTCTGGTTTCCAACCGAAAAACCCCATATTCCCTCCAACCTCCTCCTGCTCACCAACCCACACTCTCCTGCTTTCTGACCCCGGCATTCCCCTATATTGGGGCATAGATCCTTCTTAGGACCAAGGGCCTCTCCTCGCATTGATGACCAACTAGGCTATACTCTGCTACATATGTAGCTGGACCCATGAGTTTCATCATATGTACTCTTTGATGGTTTAGTCCCTGAGAGCTCTGGGGGTACTGGTTTGTTCATGTTATTGTTCCTCCTATGGGCTGCAAACTCCTTCAGCTCCTTTGGTCTTTTTTCTGCCTCCTTCACTGGGGACCCTGTGCTCAGTCCAATGGATGGCTGTGAGCATCCACTTCTGTATTTGTCAGACACTGGCAAAACCTCTCAGGAGACAGCTATATCAGGTTCCTGTCAGCAAGCATTTGTTGGCATCCACAATAGTGTCTGGGTTTGGTGACTGTATATGATCTTTTCCCAATCTGTTGGTTGCTGTTTTGTCCTATTGACAGTATCCTTTGCCTTGCAGAAGCTTTGTAATTTTATGAGGTCGCATTTGTCAATTCTTGATCTTAGAGCATAAGCTATTGGTGTTCTGTTCAGGAAATTTTCCCCTGTGCCCATGTGCTCGAGGTTCTTCCCCACTTTCTTTTCTATTAGTTTGAGTGTATCTGGTTTTATGTGGAGGTCCTTGGTCCACTTGGACTTGAGCTTTGTACAAGGAGATAGGAATGGATCGATTGACATTCTTCTACATGCTAACCACAAGTTGAGCCAGCACCATTTGTTGAAAATGCTGGCGTTTTTTTCCCACTGGATTGTTTTAGCTCCTTTGTCAAAGATCAAGTGACCAGAGGTGTGTGGGTTCATTTCTGGGTCTTCAATTCTATTTCATTGATCTACCTGCCTATCACTGTACCATTACCATGCAATTTTTTTTTTTTATCACAATTGCTCTTTAGTACAGCTTAAGGTCCAGGATGGTGATTTCACCAGAGGTTCTTTTATTGTTGAGAAAGTTTTTGCTGCCCTAGGTGGTTTGTTATTCCAGATGAATTTGAAAATTGTTCTTTCTAAGTCTGTGATGAATTAAGTTAGAATGTTGATGGGTATTGCATTGAATCTATAGATTACTTTCAGTAAGATGGCCATTTTTACTATATTAATCCTGCCAATCTCTGAGCATAGGAGATCTTTCCATCTTCTGAGATTTTCTTATATTTCCTTGTACAGAGACATGAAGTTCTTGTCAAACTTATTTTTTACTTGCTTAGTTAGAGTCACATCAAGGTATTTTATATTATCTGAGACTATTGTGAAGGGTGTTGTTTCCCTAATTTCTTTCTCTGCCTGTTTATTCCTTGTGTAGAAGAAGGCCTCTGATTTGCTTGAGTTAATTTTATATCAAGCTACTTTGCTGAAGTTATTAGGTTTAGGAGCTCTCTGGTGGAATTTTTGTTGTCACTTAAGTATACTATCATATCTTCAGCAAATAGTGATAACTTGACTTCTTCCTTTCCAATTTGTATCCTTTTGATCACCTTTTAGTGTCTATTTGCTCTGGTTAGGACTTCAAGTACAATATTGAATAGGTAGGGAGAGAGTGGGCAGCCTTGTCTAGTCCCTGATTTTAGTGGGATTGCTTCAAGTTTCTCTCCATTTAGTTTGATGTTGGCTACTGGTTTGCTGTATATTGCTTTTACTATGTTTATGTATTTGCCTTGAATCCCTGATCTTTCCAAGACTTTTATCGTGAAAGGATGTTCGATTTTGACAAATGCTTTCTTAACATCTAATCAGATGATCATATGTGTTTTTATTTTTGGTTAGTTTATATAGTGAACCATCCCTGCATCCCTAGGATGAAGCCTACTTGATCATGATTGATGATCGTTTTGATGTGTTCTTGGATTCGATTTGCAAGAATTTTATTGAGTGGTTTTGCATCTATATTCATAAGGGAAATTGGTCTGAAGTTTTATTTCTTCATTATGTCCTTGTGTGGTTTAGGTATAAGAGTAATTTTGGCTTCCTAGAACGAAGTGGGTAGAGTGCCTTCTGTTTCTATTTTGTAGAATAGTTTGAGGAGTATTGGTATTAGGTCTTCTTTGAAGGTCTGATAAAACTCTGCACTAAACCCATTTAGTCTTGGGCTTTTTTTCGTTGGGAAACTATTAATGACTGTTTGATTAGCAGATTTACGACAGTTTAGACCATTTATCTGATCTTGATTTAACTTTGGTACCTGGTATCTGTCTAGAAAATTGTCCATTTCATCCAAGTTTTCCAGTTTTGTTGAGTATAGGTTTTTGTAGTAGGATCTCATGATTTTTGGGATTTCCTCAGTGTCTGTTGCTATGTCTCCCTTTTCATTACTGATTTTATTAATTAGGATACTGTCTCTGTACCCTCTAGTTAGTCAGGCTAAGGTTTTATCTATTTTGTTGATTTTCTCAAAGAATTAGCTCCTGGTTTGGTTGATTCTTTGTATAGTTCTTTTTGTTTCCATTTGGTTGATTTCAGCCCTGAGTTTGACTAATTCCTGCCTTGTACTTCTCTTGGGTGAATTTGCTTCTTTTTATTCTAGAGCTTTCAGATGTGTTGTCAAATTGCTGGTATATGCTCTCTCCCGTTTCTTTATGGAGGCACTTAAAGCTATGAGTTTTCCTCTTAGGACTGCTTTCATTGTGTTTGGGTATGTTGTGGCTTCATTTTCATTAAACTCTAGAAAGTCTTTAATTTCTTTCTTTATTTCTTCCTTGACCAAGTTATCATTGAGTAGAGTGTTGTTAAGCTTCCACTTATATGTGGGCTTTCTATTGCTTATGTTGTTATTGAGGGGCAGCCTCAGTCCATGGTGGTTTGATAGGATGCAAGGAATTATTTCAAGCTTCTTGATCTGTTGAGGCCTGATTTGTAACCAATTATGTGGTCAATTTTGGGGCAGGCACTGTGAGGTGCTGAGAAGAAGGTATATCCTTTTGTTTTAGGATGTACTATAAATATCTGTTAAATCCATCTGTCTCATAACTTCTGTTAGTCTCACTGTGTCTTTGTTTAGTTTCTGTTTCCATGATCTATCCATTTCAGAGAGTGGAATGTTGAAATCTCCCACTATTATTGTGTGCGGTGCAATGTGTGATTTGAGCTTAAGTAAAGTTTCTTTTATGAATGTAGATGCCCTTGCATTTGGAGCATAGAGGTTCAGAATTGAGAGTTCATCTTGGTAGATCATACCTTTGATGAGTATGAAATGTCTCTCCTTATCTTTTTTGATCACTTTAGGTTGAAATTTGATTTTATTCGACATTGGAATGGCTACTCCAGCTTTTGTCTTGGGACATTTAGCTTGGAAAATTGTTTTCCAGCCTTTTATTCTGAGGTAGTGTCTGTCTTGTCACTGAAATTTGTTTCCTATATGCAACAAACTTTTGGGTCCTATTTATGTACCTAGTCTGATAGTCTATATCTTTTTATTGGGGAATTGAGTCCATTGGAATTGCAAGCTGGTATAACCACTCTGGAAATCAGTGTGGCAGTTCCTCCAGAAATTGGACATAGTACTACCAGAGGACCCAGCTATACTACTCCTAGGCATATACCCAGAAGATGCTCCAACATGTAATAAGGACATATGCTCCACTATGTTCATAGCAGCCTTATTTATAATAGCCAGAAACTGGAAACAATCCCAATATCCCTCAACAGAGTTATGGATACAGAAAATGTGGTACACCTGCAAAATGGAGTACTACTCAGCTCTTAAAAACAATGAATTTATGAAATTCTTAGGGAAATGGATGGATCTGGAGAATATCATCCTGAGTCAGGTAACCCAATCACAAAAGAACACGCATGGTATGCAGTCTCTGATAAGTGGATATTAGCCTAGAAGAACAGAATACACAAAATACAATACATAAACTACAAGAAACTCAAGAAGAAGGAAGACCAAATTGTGGATAGTTTGTTCCTTCTTATAAGGGAACAAAATACCCATGGAAGGAATTTCAGAGACAAACTATGGAGCAGAGACTGAAGGAAGGTCAATCCAGATATTGCTCCACCTGGGAATCCTTCCCATATTCAATCATCAAATCCAGACACTATTGTGCATGCCTTCAAGTGCTGGCTGATGGGAGCCTGATATAGTTGTCTCCTGAGAGGGTCTGACATTACCTGACTAATACAGAAGTAGAGGCTCACATCCATCCATTGGACTGAGTACAGGGTCCCCAATGAAGGAGCTAGAGAAAGGACCCAAGGAGCTGAAGAGTTTGCAGCCCCTTAGGATGAACAACAATGTGAACCCTCAGCGCTTCCAGGGACTAAACCACCATCCAAAGAGTACACATGGTGGGACTAATGGCTCCAGCAGCATATGTAGCAGAGGATGGCCTAGTCAGTCATCAATGAGAGGAGAGGCCCTTGGCCCTGTGAAGATTCTATGCTCCAGTGTAACAGAATGCCAGGACCAGGAAGCAGTAGAGGGTGGGTTGTTGAGCAGGGGAGAACAGGGTTTTGTTCTGTTTTTGTTTTTTATTTTATTTTATTTTTTATATTTTAGGAGTGGAAACTGGGAAAGGAGATATCATACAGCATATAAATAAAGAAAAATATCTAATCAAAACAAAACAACACAAAATACAATTCCTGATGGCCTATCTGAAAGGGGACAGCTGTAGCAACAGTTCTCAACCATCAACCAATACTCAAATTGTCAAACTCAAGCCAGTCTTAATTTATTATAGACTCTGAATAGATAAGGTCCATGATTCAAAGAACTTTCTGTGTGTTAATCAAGAATTTCTCATGACTTAGGCAATGACTAACAAGAGTAGGCACACAGTAACTATTTGAAAACAATGAATGAGAACTTACGAGCAGGGTCCATTTTAGTCAGAGAAGAATTACCTCACTATGTATATACACGAGCTTTGTAAACCTTTGCATTTTTAAAAATATTTATTTATTTATTATATGTAAGTACACTATAGCTATCTTCAGACATACAGATGAGGGCATCAGATCTCATTATGGATGGTTGTGAGCCACCATGTTGCTGGGATTTGAACTCGGGACCTCTGGAAGAGCAGACAGTGTTCCCCACTGCTGAGTCACCTCTCCAGCCCCCAAACATTTGTATTTTAGTAACTGGAATTCAGTATTTATAAGACCTACAACTGAAGTATAATTGTGTTTGCAACAGATACTATGATGCCTCAATATATAGAAACATTCAATATTTGTTTTTATCTTTTCATGGGTGGTGTTTTATTCTCATGTAGAAAATTAAAATTAGAACCTCCATTACTTAGGACAACATCAATAGTTTTGATAATGAGCCTTACATTTTAACATAGTTTTATAAATAGAGCTCACTGTGTTTTGTCATTACTTTGATATACTTATTTTTATTATATTCGTTGATATTTAATTTTACTTTATAATGGATAAGGCTCTGTAGAAATCCTTCTTGTCATGTTGTTTTCAATCATGTGTCCATTTAGAAGGACTCCAGCTGACACAATATATGAAGACAATTGACATTCAGCTTTTCATGAAGATTGAAGGAGTTCTCTGTTCCCTGATTTATATGCTGGACTTTTCACTCACAGCACTTCATATTTAAAAGACTTTTCACACTTCATCTCTTCTAAATCTTCATTAAAGCTGTTGAAAGCAACTCATTTTTCTTAGTTCAGCAAAGAACTGAAAGTTGCCAGTTAAAGGACAGTTTTGTAGTTATGAAAGGACAAGAATTCTAAAGCATGACTATCTAGTCATATCATATTTGTATATAAATTGATTTTTCTGTAATATTATATACTATGTAAATGTCTATTAAGTTGAGTTTAAGTTTCTTCCAGAACATTTTTAAAACCCTAATGATATATATATATATACATATATATACATATCTATCTATATATATATACACATATATATATCTTAAGAAATAATATATTAGAGAACATATGATAAAAGTGAACTAACTATAGTTGCTCTTAAACTCTATTGCCAATATTTATATTGGCATATATTATAACTATATCAAGTTAGTAGTCAAAAGAGAATTTATTATTTATAAATCACACTAGAGATTTAAGTTCATTTATTTTCTGAGTCAGTTCTTGAAAAACAACTTGCTAATCACAATAATAACTGCTCCAAGAAAGCAACTTTTTTATCAGGTCTATGAATATCTTTAATGGTGACTCAAATGCCTGCCAACCAGTTTTTTGCCAAATTTATAATTAATCAAAAAGACAAGGCATAAAAATTGACAAAAATAAAGGTAGACTTTATTCATAAATATTATTAAAATCCAGACCTATATGTCTATTACAATATAAATATATATGTAAATAATAATTATAATAAAGAATTCCAAATTATTTTGAGTAAACATAGGCATATTAAAGCTTATAGGATGCATTTTATAGTTATATTTGACACAGTAAGAGCTTACAACTTTAAAGAATACAATTTAAATTCATTCTTTCTGAAATTATCAATAAAACTATTTTCATAAAAATATGTAAATAGTTAAAAACATTTATTAAAAATATTGATTTCAATAACCTAAATTTCTAGAGGTAAATTGGTTCACTCAGAGGAGCCCAATTCTCTACTTTAAACTACTAATAAGTCAAAATAAACCATCTTTTCTCCATACCAGCTTACATACCACAGAATAAGTTAGTATGTGTGTATGTGTACTTTCATCTGTTTGTGTGCTCATTTGTTTATGTGCTTTGCTCCTAACATCATTATTTTAACATTAGCGTATAATAATATTTATTTGTACTAAATAATTTTTTATAATGCATTCTGTCTTAAAAATAATTCAAGTATAGAATCCATTTTGTGATAATTATTTCACATTTTACCATATTTTCTTCAGTGAGCTTAGAGTTTTGTCATTTGTTTTCCTTAAAAAGCAGGCTATCTTTCCTCCATAAATCTACAGAATCAGGGCTGAGAACTTGGATCACTTCCATTAAATGGACTCAGTCATTTTCTCTACAGATTCTCTTCTAAGAAGAGTTCCAATTAATCATTTACTGTTTGCTTCAGGAAATATCTGTAAATAATTAAATCTTGATAAATTGTTCATTCATGTGAGCAAAGAACCACTTCTAATAGAACTACAGGTGTTGGTGGACTTTGCTTTATAGATCATAGCTTATCTCTGTGACTTCCTTTAATGCCTATCCAATTTTAGTTTTTCTGCACAAAACCCCTAAAAACTCTATTAGGTTATGAGATTTTTTGGCACGTAAGTATTATTAAATTACCAGAGTCTAGGCTCATAAAAAAAAATAAAAGTACAAAATACTAAATGTACCAATGGTTTTATTTATATTCTAATGAATATAATCATTATTGGTATTTTATCATACTGGTAGAGAAAATAAATTTAGCTTAACATACTTATAACCTTCTAAAATGCTTTATGTTTTAAAAAATATCTAAAATCTAATATTGTATGAATTTATAAAACAGAACAATATTCCATAGTATCAGGCATGGTGTCACATATCTTTAATCACAACACTCAGGACATAGAGGTAGACAGATCTCTCGTTAGTTTCTAGCCTACCAAATCTACAGAACGACTTCTAGTCTAGTCATATCAGATAGGGATATTTTTGCCACAAATACTTCAGCAGTTGACACCTGTAGTCTATGTATGGCTCAAAGAAAAGAAATTAAACCTGAAAATGACTTTTATAGAATGTTTTCATTTGTTACTCTATAAAGTTGAGAAAACTTGTCTTTCATTTTATTTAACAGTATAAACAGAATATAATAATATAATATACTTTTCTTTTCTTGAAATAACAAAAACTGTAGGAAGTTAATCATTATCTACATATATAATCCCAAACTAGTATGGTAATTTATATTGCAATATATGCTAAATAATATTAAAACAGTTGCTTACAAAGTCACACTTTATGAGGCTAGTTCTGTCTACCTAGTTAATTCAACAATGACAGACTGCAACAATGTCTCAAGACAAAATGTACTGACCATATTTGCACATGAGTTTTTGAATTATTCTACCGGAATTCATCAAATTTGTTTCAGTCAAACTATTCCCTAATTTGACATGGTCGCTCCATGTGTATTCATTGCTTGGTGGTCCAGTCCCCAGGAGCTCCAGGGGCTCTGGTCTGTTAATACTATTGCTCTCTCCATGAGGCTGCAAACCCTCTTAGCTCTATCAGTCTCTTCACCAAATCCTCCATCAGGGACCCCTGAGTTCATTCCAATGGTTGGCTGTGAGCTTCTGCCTCTGTATTTTTCAGGATCTGGCAGAGCCTCTCCAGAGATAGCCATATCAGGCTTCTATCAGCAAGCACTTTCTGGCATCCTCGATTACTGCTGGGTATATGGGATGGATTCCCAGGTGGGACAGTCTGTGGATGGCCTTTCCTTCAGTCTCTGCTCCATACTTTGTCTCCATACTTCCTGTACTGGCTGGTTTTGTGTGCCAACTTGACACTGGCTGGAGTTATCACGGAGAAGGGAACTCCAGTTGGGGAAGTGCCATCATGAGATCCAGCTGTGGGGCATTTTCTCAATTAGTAATCAAGGGGTTAGGGCCCCTTGTGGGTGGTACCATCCCTGGGCTGGAAGTCTTGGGTTCTATAAAAGAGCAGGCTGAG
>JADRCD010123743.1:0-11512 GCA_019843815.1 Montemys delectorum
TCCTAAGATTTCTAACTCCAGAGTTGTCTCTTTTTGTGATTTCTTTAGTGTTTCTACTTCCACTTTTAGGTCCTTGATGGTTTTACTCAATTCCTTCACCTGTTTGTTTGTGTTTTCCTGCAATTCCTTAAGGGATTTTTGAGTTTGCTTTTCAAGTGCTTCTACTTGTTTACTTGTGATCTCCTGTAATTCTTTGTGAGATTTTTTTTTTTTGTTTCCTCTTTAAGGGCTTGTACCTCTTTATCTGTGTTCTCCTGTATTTCTTTAAGGGAGTTATTCATGTCCTTCTTAAGTTCCTCTATCAGCATTATGAGATATTATTTTATATCCAAATCTTGTTTTTCCGGTGTTTTGGAATATCCAGGACTTGCTGCGGTGGGAGCACTAGGTTCTGATGCAGTCAAGTAGTCTTGGTTTCTCTTGGTTAGATTCTTTCATTTGCCTTTCACCATCTCTTGATCTCTGGTGATAGATGCTTGGTGTCTCTGACTAGAGCTTGTCCTGTCCCTGCCGCCTTGCAACTTCCCTGAGACTTTTGAGGCCTGTGCCTCCTGGCTGGTCCTGCCTAAGTCTCTGGGTTAAACATGTCCTGGAGACCGTGTATGCAGTGCCCCAGTGTAGGGAAATGCCAGGGCCAATAAGTGGGAGATGGTATGGTGGCAGGCATGGGGAGGGGGGAGGCAACAGGGTTTTTTTCTTGTTGTTTTTGTTTGTTTGTTTGTTTTTTGTTGGGGAAACTGGGAAAGGAGAAATTTACATGTAAATAAAGAAAATATCTAATTTAAAAAAAAAAAAAGTATGTCCTGGAGGCAGGCCCTCCAAGCAGGGAAGGGGCAGAGATGGTCGCTGATCCACCTCTGTCACTCAGAAGGTGAGAGGATCCTGTCCCTGCTGCCCTGTAACTCCCCATTTATTGACTTCTTTAGACAATTGCTGTTTTGACTCATTACAAATTGTATCAGTTGGATCCAGTGTCTTCCCAGAACAAAACAAAAGGTTTTTCACTGTTATAACTCAGCCAAGCACTTCCTTAGATCTGTTTTTGATTCCTCTTATATGATCTTTGCTTTTTAAGGTGCTCAGCTGCAACACAGAGCAAGTGTTCTATGTCACAAACAACTCCTACAGGATATTTATTTTGGAGGACAGATAGAATTTACTGAGGTTTTCATTGTTTCAATTTTCAGAACTTGAACCTGTTAAGATTTCAATATTCAAATTGATTGCCTTGGGGACTGTCTTTTCAATCCTGAGAAATGTATTAAGTATTGATATTAGCATTAAATTCAAGCCACTATTAATTTTCTTTTTTACTTGAATATTTTCAGAATTTATATATTAGAAAGAAAAAATGAATGATTATAATTTTATTGTGTGCTCTAAAGAGTAGTAAAGAGTAGGAAGAAATGAACTTGGAAAGCAACCAGACACAAAGTGTAATTAAAAGGTGATCATCACATCCCTACCAGGAGGCAAGTGCTCCATGTGATAGATATATTCATTACTCAAGTCTCAAAAATTTTATTAATCAGCATAATCAGAAGTCACACATGGATTTCCATACTAAGGTACGATTTTAGAGTTCACCTTTAGATAATATGAACTGCATGACATAAGATGAATTTGTGGCTGGACTGTGTTGTATGTATCATCCTAATATAAGAAACAGTTCTATAGAATCTTCATCTCAGCTCAAGAAGAAGAAAGTCCAAAGTGTGGATACTTCGGTCTTTCTTAGAAGGGGGAACAAAATACCTATGGAAGGAGATACAGAGACAAAGTGTGGAGCAGAAATTTAAGGAAAGGCCATCCAGTGGCTATCCCACCTGGGGATCCATCCCATATACAGTTACCAAACCTAGACACTATTGTGGATGCCAACAAATGCTTGCTGACAGGAGCCTGATATAGCTGTCTCCTGAGATGCACTGCCAGTGCCTGTCAAATAAGAAGTGGATCCTTACCCCCAACCAATGAACTGAGCACAGGGTCCCCAGTGGAGGAGCTAGAGAAAGGACCCAAGGAGCTGAAAGGGTTTGCAGACCTATAGGAGGAACAACAATATGAATCAAATAGTACCCCCAGAGCTCCCAGGGACTAAGCCATCAACCAAAGAGTACACATGGAGGGACTCATGGCTCCAGCTGCATATGTATGAGAGGATGGCCATGTTGGGCATCAATGAGAGGAGAGGCCCTTGGTCCTGTGAAGGCTGGATGCCCCAGTGTAGGGGAATATCAGGACAGGGAAGCAGGAGTGGATACGTTAGTGAGCATGGGGAGGAGGGATGGGATGGGGGGGGCGGTTGGAAGGGAAAATGAGGAAAGGGGATAACATTTGAAATGTAAATAAAGAAAATATCTATTCAAAAAAAAAGTTCAAAGTCACATGGT
This sequence comes from Montemys delectorum, assembly GCA_019843815.1. NCBI lineage: Eukaryota > Metazoa > Chordata > Mammalia > Rodentia > Muridae > Montemys > Montemys delectorum. Next base: position 2,394 of record JADRCD010123743.1, read on the forward strand.
GAGTTCAAAGTCAGACTGGATACATTGAATATGTATGTGTACATAATAGAGAAAGAGAGAAAAGTGAAGGAAGGAGAGGAAGATGGAGGATAGCAAGAGGAAAAGACATTTAGTTTGGCAAAGTGCATGGTATATGAAGGTGCTTGTCTCTGATGAGCTGATTTCTTTCTGCCTCTGGAATCTGCATGGCAGAAGAGAACTGACTCCTGAAAATTGTTCTCTGACTTCCACATACACATGTGTGCCTTCTCCTTGGAAAATAAATATATAAAATAAAATTTATATTTATATCATTTAATAAAAACTTTGAACTTATGGAATGTAATGATGCTTGAAAGGCTATGTGACCTGGTAGTGCATGCCTTTAATCCCAGTACTTGGGAGGCAGAGACATGCAGACTTCTGAGTTCGAGGCCAGCCTGGTCTATAGAGTTCCAAAACAGTCAGGACTATACAGACAAACCCTGTCCCAAAAAACCAAAGAAAAAAATTTTTTTTTTCATTCCAAATTTTAGAATGGCCCAGTCAAAAGCAAATAATTTTCCTGAATGTTGTTCTTGTCAAAGTCTTAATTCTGTTAGATTATTTATTTTTGAAGAATTTGATTGACAGAAAAGAATGAATATTGTTAAATACTAATGGCTAATCTCTAATTATAGCTGTATGTTTTTGAAATATGCAATTAAATAACTTCTGGGGAAAAATATTCTGTACGTATCTGTTTAGAACAGATTCCTTTTTAATTCTTATTGTTCAAATAAACCAGAACGTTGTACCTAGAATAACCACAGTGCTAGATAAAAATTTCACCACACAGACAAAACAAACAAAAAAGAAATAAAATTCCAGAAATAAAACCTCAATGATAGTACATCTAAGGCTTATAGTGCTCCTTTCCCAGCAATGTTCTGCGTATATTATTCTCAATGTCTAGATTTAAATATTGATGGAATATTTTACAAATTTCAGAAAAGTATTGAATGTTCCTGCTTGCTTAAAGCAAAATGAAGAAATCACTTTTAAGGAATGAAAGGTAGTAGCTTTATTGGGTAAGTTTTAATTGTTTAATAGCTTCATATATTGATGTAACAAATTTAGCTATTTTCAGCCCCAGTCTCATCTCTTATGCCCCCTTTCCTTATGGATTCTCTCCTACAAGTACCTGCCATATATTTTTATGTTTTCCTGTGAATGTGACCCACTGAGCATAATTAGAGTTGATTTCATGAGTGGCTTGGAGTATGAAGAACTTATTTGTGGCTATACCACTGAAAACAATGGCACATTCCCTTCTCAGTTAGCTGATGACACTCTTTCAGAGAGGACTGGAATTTCATGGGCCCTCTACCCATCCAGGATGAAATTTTGGGGCCCAGTCTTGTGCAAGTCTCATGAAGGTGAGCAACAGGTGTAGTGAGTTTATGAATGTAATTGCTATAGCATGTGTGGAAGATGTCTTTTTATTGCATATCTCAGACACTATAGCTCTCATAGTCTTCGTGCTTCTTCTTCCATGGTGTTTCCAGAGCCTTAGAAGGGAAGATGTAGCTGTCACATTTAGAGACATTCACTCCATTTTAAAAAGGAGTATGGTTTTGCTAGTTTAAAAATGAGCTTTTATTTTTTTTACATTCCTCAAATGCTCATCCATACATGAGTTTCTATCTTCTTTTCAGAATAAAGACCTAAAATCATATTCAACATAGATGGAAAATAAAACTAGTTGGTCAAAACATATGGAAAGTACCAGGTTTAGAATTATTTTCTTATTAATCAACTTGTACTTTACTGTGAGAGGGACCCATCTCCATCACACTGGCGCACTAAAGGGCAACAATCTGCCAATACTGTATCACTGCATCTTGTGTGCCTCTGCTCCTGGTACTAAATCACAAGGCAGGCCTAGGGTATGAACTTCTCTAAGTCCATTAACTAGAGAACCTGCTGTAGGCTAGCCAAGGTGTCAGTTCTCTAAGGAAGGTAACAATGGGATATAGAGTCATGAATTGGGGGAATGGGGAAGCAAAGCTGATTTATGTTTGGTGATTCTTCTGTCTTTAACTCTTTCCTATTCGAAGATCAAATCCTGCCCAGCATCTTGTGATTAACACCTGCTGTTTTGCAGCTGGAGATTAAGTAAAGGAATTAGTTTACTCTGGCTCTTTGTACTCAGGAGCTCCTTGCTGGTCTAGCAAGAGTTTCAGAGTTTGTTAACTCTATGTAAACCAGGGAGAAAAGAAAAACAAAGAGAGAGAGAGAGAGAGAGAGAGAGAGAGAGAGAGAGAGAGAGAGAGAGAGAGAGAGAGAGAGAGAGAGAGAGAAAGGAGAAACACATACTCTGGACATGGCAGAAATGGTTACTCTCAAACTTTATTATTGCTTTTAGCCTTTCATAGATTTTAGACAAAAAGTTCTCTATGTAAGAAAGAATTACCTCATAGATAAAGTGTTATAAAAATGGGAGTTATTTAGAGTGTCGATATTTCAAAGCAGTGTTACATCCTATAAGCACATTATAAGTTCAAAACAACTGTTTCATATGGCCTTGCTCCATCATAGTGCGTACCTGTGACTTCATCCTTGAACCTGACCTAGAGTGAATGTTTTTCCTTGATTACAAATCTGCCTCAAGCCCGTTTCTCTTCTCAGTGCAGTTAGCCTGGGACACATGAAGTTTTACTGAGCTCGATTCATAGCATTCATATTGTAGTGGGCTTGAAATTACTTGTACAAATTTAGGAATTCTATAAAATCATTATTAGGAATTATAAATTTTTTCTACACAGCTTTACTACATGAGAGTTCATCGTTCTATTGATCTTCAAAATATCTGCCTAATAGAGTTGGGTAATGAGAAGGAATAATGAGGTTGTGTTATAGTGACAGGAAAGGCATATATATCAGCAGCTGGAAGAAATTCAGAGGTGAAATTACTGAAGGCCCTGAAATTCAGAGTTTATCCATTGCAGCCTTTCCAAACAGTGGGCCATTTCCAGAAAACTCTCTCGCTAGCCTTAATCTCTCCTACATGGCCTCTGACAAGAATCTTCCTAATGCTGACTCTTTAATGTAGTTCCTCATGTTATAGTAACCCCTAGCCATAACATTAATTTTGTAAAATCAAATATGTCATAAGTATAATTTTGGTACTATTATTACTCATAATACAAATATCAGTGTTTTCTGAGGGTCTAGATGACCCTTGTGAAAGAGTCATTTGACCCACTAATTGAGAACCACTGCTCTAGAAGTTCTAGATTCTATCTTCAAACACCATTGACTAAGGTATTGCTGGTAACAAATCACCAAAAAAGGCTGAAAGCAACAGTAAAGTTTGAGTGGATCCGTTTCTGCCACATCCACAGTGTGTGTTTCTTTTGTGAGCATGACTCCCCTGTCTCTCTCTTTCTTTCTTTGTTTCTCTTTTCTCCCTGGTTTACATAGAGTTAACTCTGAAACTCTTGCCAGACCAGCAAGGGGCTCCTGAAATCAAAAAGCATTTACTATCTGATCATAGCTCTGAATGTCACAAAATGACCACTACTTACATTAGGTACTATTCTTGTTACTGTGTCAAAACACCTCAAGGTGAAGCAGAAATTGTGTTGGCTGACATTTCAATAGTTTCAGTCCACAGTTCTTTCCTCCATTCATTCTGAACTTGGAGTAACCAGAAGAGTCCAGGCCAGGAAGAGACTATGGGGCTAAGGCTGTTTATCTATAGGTAGAATGAATAAATCTGAGTAAATCACAAAAGACAGATACAACTTTCAGAAGTGCATGGTTGGTGGCTACTACTTCCAATAAAGGACCACCTCCCAAGACCCAGCCACCATCAAACATTTTAGCATACAAGCCCCAAATACAGACTTATAATCCCAATTTCATATTTAATATCTAGACTTAAATATAAATAAATATTTCAAATTTAACAGTGTTTTTGACTCCTGACATCACTACTGTTTGCTCTGTTAATCAGCCAGTAATCTCAATGACAGGTAGTCTTGATTGTTCCACTATATTGGACAAATTTTAGTTTTTCTATCTTATACCCCAGCTTTGATCTATGAGTCTGTCAAACTCTACATTTTAAAACATTCTGATACAAAGCATCCTTATGTTATACAGACCAAGTATCTATTATTGAACTTCAAGCCCAGTATTATCTTATGCAAACAGAAGCAGAAGATCTTAGCCACTATCTTCATTTTTGCTACCAGAAAGACTGTGATACATTTATTTGCTAGCAAAATTTGGAATACAGTGCCGTTAATATTTTCACACATTCCTTTTATAGGTACATACAAAGAATGATTAATGGCTGGCATGTAGTTTGAGGGAAGATACTGATTTTTGTACCTTAGTGAGATGTTTTGAATGTGGCTCTAGGACTATCCAGTGAAGGAATCGACCTTTTAAAATAGACATTTTTCCTTTTGTTTTGCTTTAGTCCCTATTGGAATCTTTGTCAACTACTGTTTGGCAGTTTGAATGGGGAGGTGCCAGCATTTATCAAATTAAAATGCACATACAAATGCATTTTAATGTGCAATGTACACTAAAAAGCCTTCCTTTGAAATTATACGACCTGGCTTTACAATGCAACTTTAGCATTAAGACATTTTTATCACAGTAGAATTACAAACTCTAATTTGTTTATTTCTTTTTTCCACTTTCAATTAGTCTTAGCCAAGACCAGCAAAAACATTTTTTTGCCTTATTAATAGTGCAGTAGAAAAATAATTATTGAGGTGAGTATGGTTTGGTCCTCTGAGTTTTCAACAAATAGAATAAACAGGATGGAAAATATTTACATGCTCTATATGGAGTGTGCATAGAGTCCTCCTCAGGGGATGCTAATGTAGTTGTAATATGATAAGGGCCCTTAGAAGAAGTAAACATCCCTACTTCAAGAGAGAGACTAAACCTGTCAACGATATTACAGAATTGATATGAGAAAGAATATTGCCTTGTGTTAATTTCTTTTATAGTTTCCCCTTTAGGTAACTTAGGTCAGCATATTTGCTATCTACAGATGTATAAAATTTTCTCTAAAATGAGTAATCTTAGAACAACACTTATTATCATCTCTTTCTCTGGACCAGGATAAGAGAATACATTATATATGTGGCTCTAGTTTATCTACCGTTTGGCATCATCAGCCAGCTGTTGGCCTGGCCTGTAGTCATACAGCACTGGAGGTCATACTGGGTATCTTTCAAGCTCATTCTGGTGATTAAGCTTACTCTCTGCATGCTGGTGAAATGCTTTTGCCCATTATTACATAGATTTCTTTTTTTTTTTTTTTTTAGATATTTTCTTTATTTATATGTAAATTTTTCCTTTCCCAGGCTCCCCTCCAAAAAACAAACAAACAAAAACAACAAGAACAAACCCCTTTTGCCTCCCCCCTCCCCATGCCTGCCACCCCACCCTCTCCCACTTATTGGCCCTGGCATTCCCCTACACTAGGGCACAAAACCTTCTGGCAGCATGTGTATAGTAGATTTCTTTATAGAGCTATTTTAATGCAACCCCTGGCTTCCTGCAGAGAAAGGGTGTGTGATACAGGTTGGGGGTGAGTATTGAGGGAAAAGAGAGAAGTGCAGTAGAGGTCAAGATACAATGCACTGTGATCTTGTTATAAGGAAGCTTACAGATGCTCTTGCCATTACAGATATTATACTCTATTCACTCATTCATTGGAAGCGTAGAAATGAGTCTCCTGCCAGGTGTGGTAGCAAGTGACTTTAATACCAATGAAGCAGAGTCATATGGATCTCTGTGAGTTCAGAACAACTTGGTCTACATATGAGACTGTTTAAAAATTACCATGACTGGAGAAATAGTTCAGTAGCTGAGATATCCATACTGTTCTTGTAAACACCAGAATTTTGTTCCCAGGGCCAACATCAGGGATCTCACAATTACTGTGTTTCTAGAGGACCTAGAGGGATCAGGTATGGGTACCTGCATTCATATGAACAGATACACATACAGACAAACAGACCTGCACATGCTTAACAATAACATCTACTTAAAGAAAAAGTAAGTCTGCAGCTCACACTGAAGCTGAATAGAATACAATTCTGTCCCTTGAAAGAAAAAAATGTCAAATTATTAGTGACTGGCAAGACACTTAAGACCATTTCCTTGATGTCATCCACCACAGTTCAGTCCTGATTCCTGAACCACCCCTAACTTGTTCATCAAATCTTCCCAGGACAGGCATTTGGCAAAGAAGACCCTCTACTACTGGCTGGGCTATTCTCCTGAGCTTCAGTCTCACAGAAACTAGAGGGAGTATGAGGTTGTGAATGTTATTTAATATTCATTTTATTTTTATTTTATGTGTATCACAGTTTTACCTGTATGCATGTATGTCCATCACATGCATGCCTGGTTCCTAAAGAGGTCAGAAGAGAGCATAGAATGTAGTGGAACTAGAATTTACAGATGGAACTATGATACAGGTGCAGTGTACCTAGCCCAGGTCCTTTTCAAGAGCAGTAGGTGCCTCTTAACTGCTGAGTTATCTCCTCAGCACCAAACATTATTGTAATAGCGATTGTTGTTTTAGTAAGAAAGGGCCAACAACTATGGCTGTAGCTCAGCACTTGCCTGGCATTCATCTCACTGTCTGTGAGCATCAGTCCATAGTTTAAACTGAATACCCCTTCCTAGATTTCTAGTTCATTGAACTGGAGTGAAAAACACAGCATTTTGTAACACTGAAGCCAGTCTCAGCCAGGGGCCTCAAACTACTTTAGAATTTTGTTTCATTGATAGACAATATGTAAATATCCACTAAACATAAGGCAAATATTTCCAAGTCTGAGATCAAAGCTGTGAATTAATGGCTTGAAATCTGAGAGAAGTGGCTTCCTAAATGGCAAATGCTCCATTTCTGTTTTCTCCAGCTTGATCAACTGATGGTTGAGCAGCACAATTAATAGCTGCTATTTTTGTAGTGCATGTGAAAAGCAATATTTTGTCTAGCTCTGTGGGTGGCATTAAGCTACAAAACACTCCTTGCTTGGCATTATCCTGACACCAGTCAATGAAGCCGTCAGGCAAATGAAACTGCTCTTGTGATAAAGCAGCAAAGTAATTGAAAATTGTCTTTCTTTTTTTTCCCCTAGGAAAACCTGAATCTTTCATTTCAATCTTTTTTATATCATCAGAAAGAAATGAATATTTATAAAACAAGAAAGAAGGGCACAGCCTGGGTGTTATTTTTCTCAAAGAACTATATATAATGAAGAATAGTAAAACAACAAATCAAATCGAAACCTCACTTGCTGCAGGAGCATGGCTGGATAGACATTTTGTCAGCTCTAAAACAAATGTGCTGCAAGGGTGTCAGAGAGAAATGTATACTGGTATACATAGCATTTACTGCATAGACATGTGCTCTATTACATTAGAGCCCTGAAGTTACTGGGTGGGGGGGAGAGGGGGATGAGGACTTTCTGATCCAGCCTGAAGTCTGGATTAATGGTCTCAAGTGGTGGATCAATTGGGCATAACCTTGGCCCACAGAATGGGATCAATGTTACCCTAAGGATTTAGAAACACAATTATGAATCAAGACAGGGAAGGATGAAGAGATATGTACCTTTGTTTTCCTTCTACAATAACAATGAGTCATTAAAAAAATACCAGAGTAAGAATAAATTCACAAGTCTGCCAAAATCAAATCAGAATATAATTAGAAAAACAAAAAATGAAAATACTGAAGAAATTTTAGATGACATAATCTGAAATATCTAACTACTAAATATTAGTAAAAGGTTTATTGACAGCTAGAAAAATACAAATGAAAGCCAAAAATAAATATGAACAAAGAAACACCTAAGGCCAGAGTACAGCAAAGATTCTCCCATGAAAATATACAATTTTAAAGGAGTTCTGCTTAACACTCTCAGAGGAAAAGTGGAGAAATTACATTTGAGAAATCTAGTAAATTCTGTTCTAAAACAATTACTTAAAAGGCTAAAATTTAGCTCAGAAATTTCAAAATGATTCCAACTTTAAAATATTGGAACCAGTAAAAGGATATATGATAACCTGAAGGGGATATTAGATCCAAATCTTGAAGAAATTTTCATGCTGTAGATAAGTAAGAAGAAACAAAATAGAGAGTTGAAAGACACACAAAGCACATTCTGCCTACATCCTGTGTTAATTTCACATAGCTAATATGCTCATACTTTGATGAACATTGTGATTGAGATGAAATCAATACAAACAAAACTGATTTACAGAAGACAGACAGATTTTTTTAAAAAAAGTCTTTTGTGATGTTCTATTGAACTATTTCTACCCCTTCCCTTCCTCTGTCTAACTCCTCCTCTTCCCTCCCATCTAGCCCTTCAATTCATAACCAGTTCTTTAATTATCATTGTTACACACACACACACACACACACACACACACACATACACACACACATACACACACTCACTCACTCACTCACTCACTCACTCACTCACTCACTCACTCACGGAGTATGTCTAACATTTCTCATATGAATAAGAGTTTAGAACTGACCACTTGAGATTAATAACCTGTCAATGAGCTCATTCCTGGAGAAAACTGACTTTCCCTTGTCAACAGTCATTGACTCTTCATCTGAGGTGGGGGCTTATGAAATTTACCCTATCCATGTTGATGTGTCAACAGATGAGGTCATTATTTAGGTATTGTTTATTAAGGATGTTGTTGAGATCTCATGGGTAGCCATGTCTAGAAGAAACTAACCTGCAGTTGATTTTTTTTTAGATTAAATTTTGCCTCCTTTGGCAGAAAGCCCAACATTCTAGAACTATCATATTGTTTATTTGGCTTTGTTTGCTAAAGCACTGTCACTGTAGGAAGACTTCAAATCTTTGAATATGAATGTAACATCTAGTTTGATTTCAATAACATTTCAGGCTGCAAATGCAACCAATTTTTTTTGTACCTCAACCAAAAGTCTCAGATTTTGTTCTAATAAAGGATGACTTCCATATTCCAATTCTTGAATTAAATCACTTTGCTGCATCATCATCATCATCATCATGATCACCATCATCATCATCATCATCATCATCATCATCATCATCATCATCATCATC
>JADRCD010123748.1:0-17201 GCA_019843815.1 Montemys delectorum
TCCTCAGGCTGGAGACTCCAAACCCGAAGCCGACCGAACCTGCCGGCCAGCAGGCAGCGCACTCACTTCCGGAGAGGCAGCCACCCAGCCCGGGTCCCCTGGCCCGGCAGCCCGGAATGACATCAGCCCCCTGTCTTGGCGAGGGGCGCACAGCCCAGGAATGCAGGAGGGGCCTTGGGAGGTGGCCGCCCAGGGAGCTGGCGTCAGCCCCAGTTTTCTTTTTTTTTCCCCCCCTAAGTCTCAACTCGCTCGCTGTCCCTCAGGGACTTCATGTGCCAGACTGCTTACCCACCCCAGGCAACACCGTGCAGGAACGCGGGTGAGTGCGAACCCGGAGTGCGCGCGTGTGGGGGCATGTGCGTGGGAGGCGCGGCTGCCCGGGGGAGGTGGAGGGGCGCCTGCCGCTCGAGAGCCTCCGGGGCTTCTGGTGGAGTCCGAGGACCTGTGGCTGGCTGTCAGTCTGTCTCCCTCTCCCGGCGGCAGCCTTCGGCTTCCTCTCCCTGCCGAGCTCCCGGCTAAGCCTCCCCCACCATCTCCTTCCCCTACTTATCCGCTCAGCAGTCCCTGCTGCCTCTCCTGGAGGACGGAGGATACAGATGACCTGCCCTGAGCCTTCCTCACGGGTGGGTCTAGGGCTGAGGTGCCTGCATTTTGGTACGAGCAGGGTTGCCATGGCAACTTGGGGGCACAGCATCTGCCCCCTTCCCTAGGCTGGGCACAAGAAACCATGAGGATGATTCATGTGTACAGGGAATCGCATGAGCTCACTGTGTTTAACCCTTAAGGACTGGAGCTTGTAGGGGGCTGGGGTGTTAAGTAAGAGAGAAGCGGGTGCACACTGGACAGGGAGGGGCATCAGCGCAGTGGGATTCCCCACCTTCTAGCTGAGATCTATTCCCCAACTCTGTTTCTTCTGCAGGTGAAGAAATGACAGCTCCGAGAGGTGGATTCACATGTCCAAGGTCACACAGCAAGAACAAAATCAAGGTGCTCTTGGAAACGCCCCCTCCCCGTGGTTGAGAGCACACCTGACCCCCCACCCCCGCACTTCGCCCACTTTGAGGCTTCAAAAATATTGACTTTTCAAAATGCCAGGCCAAATCCAAGGTTGAAATCCACATCAGCCCAACTGCCTGGTATGATCTCTGCACCGCCCCCTCACCTCTGTCCTGAGTAAATATTTGCTCTCTAGACACCAGATCTGCCAAAGTAAGCTTATCTTGAAGGCCCCTGTGACAGTCAGTGTGTGCGGGCTACTGCCTTCTCTTCCTCCTCCTCATTCCAAGCCCCTGCCGTCAGGTCTGAGCATCTCTTATTCAGTTCACAGTGAGAGTGAGCCCCTCCTCTGACTCAGGCTTAGCGCCCAGTGCTGTGGAGGGTCAGAGGCGTGTAACACAGCTGCTGATTGACACCACCTGAGCTTGATAAATACTCAAAGTATCCCATTTGCTAAAAGGGGAGACTGAGGCCCAGAGAGCTGAGGCTGTGTGTGGTGGGCTGCCTCCCAGAGGCCCCCAAGAATCCCAGTACCCCTCCCACAATGCATCAGGGTTGGTTCCCTGAGCTCCACACAGCGAGGATCCCTCTCCAAGGTGACTCTAGGGCATGTAAGGGGCAGCCATGTTGGATGCTCAGGTGGCGAAGCCCACAGGGAAGAGACTAGGGTTTCAGCTAGAAGCTAGCACCATGGCTGACCACTGGACAGAAGCAGGTACCTGCCCCTGGTCAGACCCAGAGGACAGGATCCACGGCCAGCTTCCTGACTAGAGACACCAGGAGACAAAAGGTCACTCAGCCAAGCTGCCCTCAGTCTCCTGATCATACTTATGTGCAAAGGTCCCGAGGCAAGCCGGGTCCGCAGGGAACTGTGGGGATGAAGACAGGTTGGCTCAGTTCAATGGAGAGAGGGCCTCTGACTGAGGTCAGACTGTGTGCCCAGCAGATGAGATGCCACTCCAGCCTGCACCCCTGCATGCAGATGAGGAACCATGCCAGGGGAGTCACCTTCTCCACCCCCACCCCGTGCCTGGTTCCTTCCCTGGCCTGAAAGGCAGCTATACCCACTATTAATTACAGCTGGGGTTTCTGGGTTCCACAAGGAATCCACAGCAAATTCCAGCCTCAGGCTACTTCATAGACTTCCCAGGTAACCAGGGACAGACAGAAGACAGGAAAGGACAGACAGTCCCTTCCCATCTGGACCCAGAAGAGCCACCTCAGGAACCTTTCAAGAACTGGAGGGGGACCCAGTGTGACAGGTTATCTGGACACAGAGACAGGGACCATTCCAGCCTTCAGAGGGAAGGGGGACCGTGAGAGGCACAAGACAATCTAAAGTGAACACAGCTCCTGTGGAAAGGCTTCGGGGGGGGAGGGTTGTAGCACCCATAATATTTCTTAGAGACGCTAAAACACCCCAGATGAAATACTGCGCTGTGGGGACAGACAGACACGCTGCAGCTAGGGACGGGGTTGGGACGGGCAGGTGTCATCTGCTTTGAAGACATCTCAGACACACAGCTTTTATGAAGAGGGCAGCTCCTCTCCTGTCCTAGGCATCATTCTAGAGGACTTCAAAGTGCTCGGACTTAGAGAGGCGGGTGCATGACTGTGGACCCCGCCGTTCATGACGGACACTACATGTGAGACACACATGAGAACCACCTCAGAAGGAAGAGCACACAGGAGATGATGCTAAAAACACGTCATCACTAAGTGTCCAAGTGGGACACAAGAGGCCGGGTGCTCAGCTGAGAGGGGCAGATGGGCCGGGGAGAACGGGGTGTCTGGATCCGGGGGTGGAGGAGAACGCTATCATGTGGACCCTGGCTTTCCAGTATTGAGTCTGTATTCTTCATGGGATTTTGCTTTGACTTAAAAAAAAAAAAAAGTACTCATTTAAAGTATTATCTACCTTGATCACGGACTGTTTTGTTGTTTCCTGGTACTAAGTGATGGCCCCACGGGCTGTGCCTGCCTCCTGCCCTGCACTGGCTAAACCAAGTCACAGTCTGCCACTAAGACAGTAACTAAACCTCTTGATTGCTTTCACCGATGAACCACCAAGTGTTTCTGTGTCGTGGATGTGGCTGGTTGACCCCTTCCCATCCCCACATCTAGAGGGTGCACTTGGTCTTTTGCCCACGAGTCCAGCTTGCCATCCCCAGAACATGGTCTGGCTCGGAGCTATACAAAGGTTGACCATATACCTCAGCGACCAGCCAGTGAAGAACTCAGAACCCAGGTCCCCTGCCCACAGGGGGACCAGCTTGAGGACATGCTGGGGACAGAGCTCACCAAACACCTGTGTGTCCCCAACTCTGTCACTGCTCAAGTCTATGGCCCGGCCTCCACATTAGCCATGAGCACAGGGAGTCCTCAATGTCTCTGTACATGGACACCAGCCCCAATGCACTCTCCCCCAACCCCACCATCATCACCAGCTGTAGCCAAACACCAGGACACCCTGTCCCACCCACACCATGTATGACATCACAGGCAGGATGACGATGTCATGCAATACTATGTGACATCACAGTGCAAAGCCATTACATCACCAAATTACATCACGCATCACCATGCTGCCTCACTGTCACTGAACTGTGTCTCTGTCACACCTCATCTGCTCCTGCCAACAATGCAAGAAGCTCCATCCCATTTTATAGATGGATTGTGTGAGGCAGGGAGAAGTGATGGGCATGGCCGGTGCAGTGTCACACAGCTGTAAGCGATGGAGTCCGCCAGCATGGTGCAGGAAAGGCTGTGGATCTTGCCTTTCGGCCTCCTTTGGAGAGAGCAGGAGCCAGATGCTGGCTGCTTGCTCTGGCTTCCAGTGTCACCACGTGCTCTGGGAGCGGGGCTATAAAAAGCGTCACTCCTAAATCTGGGGCAGCACAGGCGTCCCCCCAGAGGGCTGTTTCTGCAAATGCTATTCTCTCCAGGAAACTCTGGGGACGCCGCCACAGGCCTCCTGAAAGCAAACTGTATATTCCTTACATAAGGAATCTGCAAAACAGGGGACCTGTGGGGACCTGGGAAGGGACCAAGGATGCCGACCACAGCGAGACGTGAGGCAGAGAGCCCACGGGGCTCACGGAGGGAAGAACTTGCCACTCACTCATTCCTTCAGCCATTCATCCATTCATCCAACAAATAGTTACTCCACATACATCTGAGCCGACACGGAACAGAGCTGTGGTTGCTCCCTGCGCAGCTCAGCCTGCCTCTTTAAGTCTACCCTGCTGAAGGAGAAGCCCCCCACCTCCCCCACAGGCCACCTCAAGTCCAGGTGCCAATAATCCTTCCCAGATCTGGGTCCAGCTTGCACCTTAAAGATTTCTTCTTGGTCTAGTGAAAGAGAACGGCAAAAAGGGAAGGCCCATGTGCCCGTGACCCGAGAACGCAATAAGGAGATCGGTTACCTGGGAGGGGGTTTGGGTGGATGAATAGGAGTGCTTCCGGTACTGAAATGGGAATGGCCAGAAGTGTGGCTGTGTTTAGTCTTGACTCTGGGAGGTTGACACACTACATATACACATATATCCCTTCCCAGAGCGAAGGCCACCTTCTCCCTCCTCCTGGCTTCCCTCTGGCCTCACAGCCCAGGGCTGTTCTCCACTGCCCGGGAGGTCTCTTCCCTTACTCTCCCGGGTCATGAGAACAAGCTGAGGAAGTGGACTATTACTCTGCTGATAACAATGACGTAGTAAAACCATTCCTCAAAGGTGTTCCCAGCTGGGAGCAGCCCACCCCTCTCACCTCACTTAACCCTTGGAACGGCTGCATGGGTGAGCGCCGGTAAGTTCCGACACTGCCGCCCTCACCACCCTGCAGGGTAGTGAGGTGCGGAGAGATCCAGGATCCTCACTGAGTGGATGAGTGAGTGAGACTTGGGATTTGATCCCAGGCTCCTCTAGCTCCAACATTCTCTGCCTCTTTCCCTGATACCCCAGCACAGAAGCCAGAAGTCATGCATCACACCAGACTCCCAAGAAGGGCCACATCCGCCCCACGTCCTTTTCATGACTACGGCTTCCACTCTGTGTGACTCTGCATTCCTGGGGCTCCCCGTGGTGCCAGGAGCTGCTGACAAGGTCACACTGTGTGTCCACCCCTACCCTCTTCCAGCCAACGGCCTGGTGATGAATCCCCAGGTGCGCATATGGAGAAAACCCGGTCTCTTTCACATTGATGGAGCTTTGTGGCCCCAGGCCTGACCGGTAGCTTGAGGTCTCTTCTGAGACCAGCTTACTTATGCCCAATAGCCGCTCACTCAAGTGGGGGTGTGGAAGGACTCTCTCGGGAGGGTCCCTGCTGGTCCTTGTCAGTATGCTGGGACGTAAACCAGCAAAGGAGTGAGGGCCTGTGATCCCAGCACTCAGAAGGATCAGGCCTTCATAGTCATCCTTGGCTACCCAGGGAGTTTGAGGCCTGCCTGGGCTACATGAGATCTGATCCGGCTTGTGTCTGAGTGAAGCTCCATTCACTTTAAGGAGTTAGGACAGTGATACAGTGATTCCCTACAGTGTTGTCTCTCCCCCAGAATGTGGAGATAATCACCATGCCAGGAATTCTCCATAAAATTTTTTTTATTACTTAAAAAAAAAAAAAAAAATGAAGCAAACCTAGCCAGTTTGGCCCAGCATGTGGCCAGCCCTCTGGGAGGAGGGGGCGGGTGTCAGAAGAGAACGGTCACTGCTCTATGTCTTGTTCAAACGCCACACACACACACTCCCACCCCCAGACCCTAGACACCATCTCAGAGGCAGGCCACACATGCATTCCCTGGGCCAATCCACCGGGTGCCTCCGGTTCCCTGTAGCAGGTGAGGGTGTCGAAGACGTTATCGAGCTATGACTTCCCCGCACCGACTCAGTTCCTGTTTGCCCTAGATACAGACTGCTTCAGCCTCCATCCTGGATACCCTACACTGCCCAGGCCCCTTCTGCTCCACACCTCCACCACACTGTTCCCTCTGGCTGGGACACCCTTCCACCCTTCTCACTCCTGGTCCAAGATCAGGATGTGCTGTCTAGACAGCCCCCTCCTGCAAGAAGCCTCCCTCAAACGGCGGAGCCTACACTGGGCCAAAACTCAGTTTACCGACCAGTCGCCGAGCCCCCGGGACAGCTGGGCTGCATCTGGCTCACCCAGCACCCTCGCCAGGCACTCCCCCACTCCCACCATGTAAACAGGACCGACCGAGGCCTGGACCAACCCAGAGAACTACCAGCATCCCTAGGCTGGTTCCCATAGCAACAGGGAAGGAGCTCTGATAAGGGGGGGAAACTGTAGCATCTTGGCCTCCACCTCCAAGTCCACCCAGGTTATTTATAACCAGGCTGAGCACATGGCCACTTCCTTGGGCCTGTGTACTCATCAGTCTCCAGCCGTCATCTCAGAGGTACACCGTTAATTAACTTGGGAGAGAGAGGAGATCACCCAGAAAGGAGGACTTTGTAGAAACAGCGGCATGGGCCATCAGACTCCGGTGGGAAGAGTCCCCTGCACTGTGGAACGCTGGGGTGTGGCCCTGCTGTGGGAAGGCAGGTCTATGGTCGGCAGCTTCTCCCTGAGGATCCAGGCAGGCAGGCAGGGCTCAGCACAGACAGGAGGATTCCTGCCTGGCACCCAGAGCGAGCTGCCCACCATCAATGTTCTTTCCAGCTGCAACTGGATTTCAGGGTTTTGGATCAATGAGCCACGGGCAGGACTGGAGGAGATGCCTGGCCCCTGAGAGGTACTGATCTACCAGCTGTGGGTCTGCCGCACTTCGCTGAGCTGCCCTCCTTCCCGAGCAGCACCCCAAGATCTTAGGGTCACAGTGAAGATGACAATGGGTTAGGAGGAATTTGAGGGATGCAGCTGGGGTGGTGACGACGGCTGCGAAACCGGCTGGCTGGCTAAGAGCACAGGCAGCTGGAGTGGTGGCTGCTGCTTGCTGCAATGGGTGTCGACCAGCAGCTTGCTCGGCAGGGCCTTAGTTCTCACTAGCCTTCCTGAAAGATGGGCCTGGAACTCAGCCCCTGAGGCTGGGACTCTCAGAGAGAAAGCCAGGTGCTGACATCGGCTGAACGTTTCCGTTGC
Source organism: Montemys delectorum (assembly GCA_019843815.1). Taxonomy (NCBI): domain Eukaryota; kingdom Metazoa; phylum Chordata; class Mammalia; order Rodentia; family Muridae; genus Montemys; species Montemys delectorum. The sequence goes on from JADRCD010123748.1 coordinate 7,087, forward strand.
TGATGCTCAAGTCTGAGCTTTGAGAAAGGGCACTATGCTCACATTGGGGGGGGTGGGTACCTCTTCCCTGCCCCCCAACCCTGGTTTTCAGCCTAAGTTAGGAGAGATTGCAGAACTGCCCCAGGAGTGAGACAGGCAATGCTCAGTGGAGCCAGGAAGCAGTGAGAGAGTCTCAGGCTGGTGGTGGGTGCCTGCAGCCACAGGACCCTCACACTGCATGCACGGCCGCCTCCACCCGAGCATCTGGTTACCAGTTCTGGGCAGACCTGGCCCTGAATCACTCAAGAGATGTTCAAAGCTGAGGCACCATGGCCTCTCTGCTTGCTTATGTTTGTTTGGTAAAGAGAGTAAAATTGACCCTTGTGTGAGGAACACACATCTGTGCACCGTAGAGACGAGGAAACGGGGCAGGGAGTGGAGGCTGAGAGGATGTCTATTTGATGGCCAGTCTGAGTGTGAGACTCATGCTCTCCCCACCCTCTGAGTTTCCACAGCTCAGTTCACAAGGGGATGATGATGATCACGGTGCTATCTGCACCCAACTCCATCATTTTATCCTGGCTCCCCTGGCCCACCCCTCTGCTAGTGACTCAAAGCAGCAGCAGCAGCAGGGCTGTTCCTCCTCCTGACTGCTGGAGGGCAGGCTTCTCAGGGTCATGTCCTAGCAACATGGCAGCCAAAGTGCAAGCCCTTCCAGAGAGCCCCTCCTGCCCACACTCACACTCTTACACACACCCTCTCATACACAGTCACACTTACACACCTCAGGGCAAAGTCATTTCCAGGATTGCCAGCACCCCCAATCCGCTGCAGCTCCCCTCAGGCCTGCAAGCATCCTACTCCTTCCTGAGGGTGAGACTCCCTGAGACCAGACCACCCGCTCAGCGCGCCTGCACTCAGAGTGTGGTTCACCTGCCCCATTCTGCCTCCGAGGGCGCACTAGGGGCCGGGAGGTGCACACTGCTTGTGGACTGACCTTATAAATGGAGCCTGAAGGGAGAGAGGGGCTGACTGACCTGTTTGTAGCACCGTGCCACACACCCACCCCTACCCGGCTCTAAGGCTCCTCCCTCTGCCATCCAGGGGGCAGCCGGCCACCCTCCGCACTCAGGCCCTCAGGATTGCTAAAGCACAGCTCTCCTGCACACATCTTGTAAGGGTTAACTACTATAACCCTCTGGCTTCCCGATCTTTGCAGGGGGACACCTGAGCAGCCTGATGGACAGGTAAGAGGGAGGAGCCTCCATCTCTCCCGGCTCAGCCCTCAAAGTGCCACCAAGCCTTCCTGTGATGGCTGGATCCTTGGCAGCTATTTTGGTGCTGTTCTGTTGTGGGAATAACTAAGATAGGAAGAACCTAGGCTGATCCACAGATTCGGGACTTAAGATTATCTCTGGAAAGTGCCAGATGGTGACTATTTTTGGCTTTGCAAGTCACATGTAGCTTTTTGCAACCTTTTAAAGATGTAAAACTCAGGCTTGGTTCACAGGCCAGATCTGGCCAACGCAGCCCCATTCTGGTCCTCCCCAGGTAAGCCAGGGAGCCTCCTCATCTCTTGGCTGTGAGTCATGAGGTTGTGCCACGTTCAGCCTCAGACAAAAAGGTAGCCAGGGCTGGTGAGGACTTTGGTCTGGTGAATGTGAGACTAGGAACGCAAACAGCCATGGATTCGCAGGTTCTGGTGAGGCCCAGGGGGAGCCTGGCTTATATCCAGCACGCAGTAGACATTGCCACCAGCACCAGCACCGCACACCCAGGCCCAATCTACTTCTGAAGCTAGAAAATTTGCCTTCCATTAATTGGCAACACACTCCTCAGATGAGCTTGACCCCAGGTGCCCTGAGCCTGCTCTGGGGCCCACCTGCTCCTCCTCGCTCCCTCTCAGACCTCAACACTAACTCCCAGCACAGCAGGACCAATCTTCGTCTGCCATCCAGCCCCATGAGACAAGCTCACCCACCTGGAAGAGATCAGCGATACCCCAAGCCCGCTTCCCCTCATCCCCGGCAAGTTCTGGCCCAGCCTGCTTCCTGCCCCCCAGGCTCCAAGGTGCCACTGGCTGTGTCTGGGCCGAAGGGTGGCATTCTCAATGGCTCCTCCTCCCCACAACCTTCTTCCTGCTCCTGCTTCGATGTGTACTTGGCCGCTAGACACTTCCCACCCCTGTGAGCACTGGACACCCATTTTCAGGCTTCTGGTCTCCCCCATCTGCCCTCTCCCCCATGAGCTTTATACTCCTGTACCCCACCATGCACTATTCACTGATGCCCCTCACCTGACCCCACCCAGAACACATGCAGACACTCTGCCTTGTCCCCAAAAGTCCCACTGCCTCCTCCCTCGCGCACCACGTGGCTAGCCACACTGGCCACACAGGCCACACGGCCTCAGCCTCCCTGAGTTGCTCCCACCTCAGGGCCTTCACATGCTTGAAACCCCTAACTGGGAAAAGTATCTAAAGGCCACATCCTGGCACCAAGACGTGCCAGCTGAAGGTCTGAGGAGGCCGTGTGTGTGTGTGAGAGAGAGAACGAGGCTCTCAGTGCCCCTGTAGCCATGGCAACTGAAATCTTCAAGTGCAATTTTTATCTCCCTCTGACTTTACACGTAGAAACTTTGGAAGGCAGTCTTCAGGCCCTTTCCTGGAAACAGGCATACAGAAAACAAAAAAACCTTGCTCGGACACGGGACGGCACAGGGCATCCTCACCGGGCATCCTCACCACATAGAAAGCACCTGTCTGGAGGCTGTGATGGAAGGGCTCGGGACCACCAGCGGGGGCACGCAGGAAAGACTGGGACACTGCTCACTTGAGCTAAAAGATCATTGCTATCCAGGACTCCTGCAGCCCCGGAGAGCCCAGGGTCCTAATAGGAAATGGCGCAGAAGTCAGAGAGAACCTTGCTCAGATTCTGTGCCCCCCAAGTCCTCTCTATACCGCTCATCCCCAGCCTCAGCCAAGGGGAAAACTATAGAAGTGGGTGCTGGGCTGTACATGAGCAAGGATGAGTTCACCTCTCTCTGCTTGTGACTGTGTGACAGCTGCCCCGTTCCTGCCTAAGCGGCCCTCGGTGATGGCTGACCACAAGAGTGCATGCTACAACAAATTCTTTCTCCCCGAAGCTGCTTCTGGCTACAGTATCTAATCTCAGGCATAAACATGAAACCAGGATTTCCAGCAGAGGTGACCAAGGCCAGCAGGTGCTCACTCAACAAGTAGGTAAGCAGCTATCTGTCAATAGCTACTGGTGGGGTGAGAAGGAGGCATCCAGTGATCCCATATTGGAGCTTGGTCTCCATGAGGCCCTCAGAAAATGGTTCAGGAAATCATGAGCAAGATGGTCATGCCCATCTGTGTGTGTGTGTGTGTGTGTGTGTGTGTGTGTGTGTGTCTGTACGTGTCTGTGTATATGTGAATGCATGTGTAAATATGACTGTGAGTCTGTGTGTATGTGAGAGTCTGTGTATGAGTGTGTGTGTTGTGTATGTGTGTGCAAGTGTGTGTGTATATCTGTGTATGTGTGTGTGTGCATGAGAGTATGTATGAGTGTCTATGTGTGTGTTATGTGTGAGTGTAAGTATGTGCATGTGTCTGTGTGTATGAGTGTCTCTGTGTGTGTCTTTCTGTGTGTCTGTCTCTGTGTGTCTTTCTGTGTATCTGTGACTGTGTACGTGTCTGTCTGTCTGTCTGAATGTGAGTATGTGTATGTGTCTGAGAGTCTGTGTGTCTGTTCACATAATCATGTGAAGGCCAGAGTTGACAATCAGGTGTCTTCCTCTATGCTCTCTCTTATTTTCTGAGGCAGGATCTCTCACTGAACCTGGTTCTCACCAACTGGCTAGACAGACAGCCATCAAGCCTAGGGGTGCACCTCTCCCTGGGCCTGTGATGGGTTAAACATCCACTGCTGTACCCCACTTTTACAGCCATCTCCACAGCAACCATCTTTTCTCTTAGACAAGGTCTCACTAGGTGGCCCAGGCCCTTCAACAACCCCATGTTTTCCTGCTGCCGACTTCTCAGTGCGATGGCAGATGCTCACCACGGGTCCAGCCACCTTCCTCCTCTTAGAGCTTCTCACCAAGTGACCAGATGCTGAGCGAAGTGACCACCACCAGCGTCACACTCAGGACATCAGCACCTGATCAGTAACTTGAAGCCAGTCAGCACTTGGTTAGCATCTGGTCAGATGCTGCTCTGAATGGCCTGCTCCCTGGGTTAAGGCCAGCACCCCATGTGAGTCCCACCTCACACTCTGCACCACCGTACCCCTCAGACTGCCCTGAGGGCAAGCAGGCCTATAATTATGAACAGCAAGATGGCTGCCCTGGGGTTCAGTCCCTCAGAAGGAAGGGTCTGATAAAGCCAGACAAGAGGCCAGCATTAGGGAACAGGATCCCCCACCCCACAGAGAAAGAACCTCTTTATGCCCTTTTATGGTGGGAAACTTGACTTCAGGCAGCGAGTTTGTTGTGCAGGCGAGGAGCCTGGCGGGCTCTGAGGAAGCCCGGGTCAGGCTTCAGGGTCAGTAAGCCTCAGCACTGAGACATGGTGGCTCAATGGCTGCTGCAGGCTGGCACAGCCTGCTCTAAATTTAGAACAACTAGGGAGCTGGGAAGAGGGGTCCAGAGGGTACTGCTCCTTAGCAGCAAGCTTGGCGGGGTGCCACGGCCGTTCAAGGCCAGCCTGGGCAGCAGCTCCCAGAAGCCTGTGCAGTTTCCTGTCCACCTGTGTGGACCTGAACAACAGGAAAGGCATTAGCAGGGCCCACCCTACCCGGCTTTTCTTCTCCATCCATTCTGCAGGGACGGAGACTCCTGAGGGGCCCGGACATGCCAGTAAGTGTGCGCCTCACACCTGCTGTGTGCGTGGCCCTGTGTGAGAACTGGAGGAAACATAACAAAACAAGCCGCAGCCAGCTTCAGAACTGTATTCTTCTCAGCTACTCACTCGGTTCAGTGTGTGCACGTATCAAGCACCTTTGTGTACCAAGCCCAGCTCATTGACAGTAAACAAACCAACAAGACACATCCCCGCCCTCAAGAAAACTCCACTTTGTCATTGGTTCGATATTAACAAGCACCTACTGTGTGCAGGCCCTTGTGCTAGGAAATAGAGGAAATGAACAAGGGATCCTAATCACTCTTGTCAGGTGCTCATTCAGGTCTATAAGCAGTCAATGAGCACTTTCTGTATACCCAGCCCTTCGCAGAGCATGGTGAACAGACCCACAGTGCTTCTAGTATTTGATCATTCACTCTGAGTCACAGGTGGGCTCCTGGATGCCCACTGTGTGAGGACACAGGTCTGGGATACAGTCACTACCCTCAGCTGCATCCTTCCGTGCACTAAGTGCAACCAGCCTACTGTGTGCATAGGAGAAAAGGTCCATTGTGGTCTTCCCTTTTTTTTTTTTCTTTTTCTTTGTTTTTTTGAGACAGGGTTTCTCTGTGTAGCCCTGGCTGTCCTGGAACTCACCCTGTAGACTAGGCTGTCCTCGAACTCAGAAATCCGCCTGCCTCTGCATCCCAACTGCTGGGATTAAAGGCCTGTGCCACCACTGCCTGCCTCTTCCTTCCCTTCTGACAGGCTCACTCTACCAAAGTATACATTGGGTACCTACTATGTGCCAGGTCCTGAGAAATCAATGAATGAGCTCCATACTCATAGGCTGGATCTCACAGGACGTGTGCTCACCAGGCAGGGCTGAGTGCTCACCTGCTCCCTCTGTCAGGACAACAGGAACTCTGTGAGATTCAGGTGGTTGTGAAGCAGGTCACACACACACCCTGCTCTGGCAGGGGACACAGGGACCATGAAGGGATGGCTTGGTACCCAGGATCATATCTAGAGATCAAGATGAGAGAATCCTCAAGAACTCAGGGACAGTCAAGCTAGGGGAAAGACGGGACGAACCACCTGCATTTTCAACAGTGTGGAGGCACACAGCAGCAGACAGCAGGCAGGCAGGTCCCTCAGCCCCCACATCGCCCCAGGCTGGGTACAGAGCAGTAGAGTAGCAGGCTTCATACCCCCTGCCCAGATTGCTGAGGAAGTCAGTCTGTGGCCACTAGAGAGCAGAAGGGATGCCAGGGGCCATCTGTGGCTGCGTCCACAATGTGGTCATTGCACCGGCTCTCACGTCCCTGGTCCCGTGTGCACAAAGGCCCAGGTGACCAGTGACAATGTTTCTAGAAGACTTAGTTCCGAGTCCCTGGGGCACCCAGACGACCCATCCCTAGCCAGGGACAACTGTGTCCACTGCATCCTGCACCCAGAACCCACAAGAGTGGCAACAGCTAGTTACAGGGCTCCATCTTGGAGTGGCTGGTCAGGACGAGATATCGGGCATCCACACGTGCCTGTGTTCCGCAGACCCTAGGAGGATCCAGAAACGCGGAAGACAGAGGGCCGAGCTCCCACGCTGGGTACTTTTGTGCACCCAGGAACCCTGGTACCATCTGCCTTCCCGACCTCTCCAGAGGCCCTGACCCCTGAGGCTATCCGGTCTGCTGTGTGGGTCACAGGATGACGGAAGCTTCACATGGCAGGACACCTGCACTGCTCTAGGAGTCTCAGGTCACCTGTCCTAGAGGACAAAGGCTGCTTTTCACTGGGCCTGGCTGCTCACGCAAGCCTGGGCAGGCATCAGGGCAGGGAGGGCCGCCCCAGCAGGCCCCTCTGGGAAGACAGCCAGCCAGCCCAGCCTCTGGGGCCCTGCAAGCCAGGGCAACGCTGAGGGCCGGCCCTCTTCTCCTCCTAATCTATACCTTCAACAGGGTGAGAACAGGGCAGAGAGCAGCTTTGAGGAAAAGCTGATGAATTCAGTCAGCTTTGTTCAGCACTCATGTGACCAAGACACACCTTCAGAGCTAAGATCAAGTCCACAAGGTGCAGGCTCCGAGGCCGGGCCTCCTAGGTCAGATCTCTTTCTACCACTGACTAGTGAGTGATCTTCTGGAGGTGGCTTAACCTCTGGGCAGGTGATACCAATCTCTCTCTCCAGGACTGCTCAAAGGACAAAACAAAACCGTAGACCTCAGAATGTGACTAAATTTTAGAAGAGTCTTAAAACCACTGGGTAAGCTAAAGGAGGCCAGCAGGGTGGCTCATCCAATCTGAGTAGTACTGTTGAGGCTGGGGGTGAGTGCTCATGGAGTTCAGGCTGCCTCTGACTCTCAAGTGCTGGGCTCACATGAGGCTCTGTGCCTGGTGAGGGGGGGGTCTAGGTAAGCTGAGGAAGGAGAGCTCTGGCATCTAAGAAGCTCACACACAAAGGGTTCTGAGAGGTCTCAAGAGGGGTGGTGGCCTCTGGAAGCCAAGGACAAAATCCTCCTCCCAACACTTTCATCTTCACTTTGGGCCCCCAGAACTGCAGGGCAGGGCTTCTCCAGGCCTGGGATGCTGATGGGGCTGGGGGTTCGTTCCAGCAACGCTTTCCAGGAAGAAGAGAATGAAGAATGCTTCCAGGAGGCAACCCCCCTGTCAGATAATACAAGGACCGCTATGCTCACAAAGTCACTGGCTGCAGAACAGCAACCTCCTCCAGCACACACGGGGCAGCTGCCTCCCAGCCAGCATCTCCACAGAAAACACCAGGTTCTCTCACCTGCAGAGCTTTTCTTTTGTTTCTGTTTAAAATTCCTTTGCTACATGTATCTATCAGTGAGCACCTGGAGGAGAGAGGCCTTGTGGGACTGGTCTCTCCTCCCCACATGTGAGTTATAGGGATGGAATTCAGGTTTGGCAGCAAAAGCACCTTTAGCCATTTCACACACCCTTATTTATTTTGGTTTTTTTTTTTTTTTTTTTTTTGGAGACAGGGTTTCTCTGCATAGCCCCGGCTGTTCGGGAACTCACTATGTAGACCGAGCTAGCCTTGAACTCACAGAACTCATAGAGATCCCCCTGTCTCTGCCACCACCACCTAGCTCTTATTTGTATCTCTATAGCTGCACGCCATACGTATTTATGGAGTTCTACGTGACACGTCAGTGTGAATGCATAGTGCCCAGCAACCCACTCAGGTAACGGGTGTTACCACCAGAGATGTATTGTCTCGTGGAGAGTTCAAATTTCTCTACCAGCTATTTAAAAAACAAAAACAAAAAAACAAAAACCGTGCCGGTTACGGGAAGTCTTCCTCTTCACTTTCTCCCTCAGCAGTGCTGAGAGCCTCTACCTACCTCATGGAACGGCAATAACTCTAAGCAAACTTTCGACCCTTCCCATCTGCTCCTGAGATGGCCAAATCTGACATTTAAAGTGTAGAGTGCCAATCACACTGATGCACATGAGATACCCTCCATACTCCCCCCAGGAACGGTTCTGTCCCCTTGCCTGATGGACTCCCTCCCCCATTACTCTCCCTGGAAGCTCACCTGTGAACAACAGAGAGCGAACCCTAGCCTGCGAGAGGCCCAGACAGCTTGTTAGGACCAGGGTGCCCTCTACTGCCCAACCCGGGAATCGCTCGTCCAGAGGATCAGCCTGCAGCAACTCTACGTGGTTTAATAGCCAAAGTAAAGACAGTAGCAGTGGCTCCCATTCATTGAGCACCTACTGTGTGCCAGCTCTTCCCCACAAATGAGAAAAGGGCCAAAATATACAGCCTTTGGGGATTGCAAGGCAGGAAGGAGACCTGAACTTGAACCCAGGTCATTGTGCCCACAGAGCCTTGGAACTTGGAGAGAGTGCACGGATTTTTTTTTTTTTTTCCTGAGACAGGGTTTCTCTGTGTAGCCCTGGCTGTCCTGGAACTCACTCTGTAGGCCAGGCTGGCATTGAACTCGGAAATCTGCCTGTCTCTGCCTCCCAAATGCTGGGATTAAAGGCATGCGCCACCACCGCCCTGCATGTGCACGAATTCTTTAAGGAGAATCCAATTCAATCCTTCAGGCCCAGGAAAGGCAAGCAATTGCTCAAGGTCACATAGCAACTGTATCTCCCTCCAGGCTCCCAGAAATACTCTGGCCACATAACCACCTTGCACAGCCACAAGACTAACATATCCTTTGGAACATCTTGAATGTCTGAAACCCAGCGAGGCAGCAGGGGCTAAATCCTGGAGAGTGCCTGAGAGAACAGTTCCCAAGGCACATTAACTCAAAGCCTTCAATATCATGGTAAAGCGTGGAGTTCCTCTGGGGGCCAGGAGATGGTCTTCCAGGCTTGGGGGGGGCCACCAGCAACCCAAAGTTTATTTCCACCTTTCTGACTCGGTGTGACAAACGCTGAGGCCTTGTACAACAGGCAGGAGAGGGGTCACGCTATGGTCGGTCGGGGCAAGGAGGCCGAGTCTGGAACATGGACTAGGGTGGAGCTGGAGGCTAGACCACTGGATGAGTGTGAATCCAGCATGTCAATCATCCAGGCAACATGGACACGAGAGTGTCACAGAGAGAGCGGGAGAGCGGGAACCAGCATAGGCAGCTGAATCCTGGCTACTGACGCTGGGAGCCGCAGAACAGGGCCCACTGCTGAATGTCCAGGGCGTCTTGCAGTCTCCCCGACTCAGCCTTGGTTCGGCCTGCCCCCTCCCCCGCCCTTGCATGGCGGCCAGATTTCCCTTCAAAGCCAAACTGAATAGTCCGGTACTGAGTGTTCTCCGTTGAGGCTCCAGTGACCTCAAGGTCCTAGGCAATGCCCTCATAGTGACTTCACACCCAGCATCTCCTCGTTAACCTGCTCTGTGGTACCCTCAGTCTTTCCTTTCAAACAGGCCCTTCGTAGGGCTTCATAGGGCTTCATTTCCTCCCAGCCTTGCCGCCCGCTGCCCCCTCCCCCCTCACATCTTCTCAGGAGGTCCCCCCCGGCCCAGCTCAGTCAACCACAGCTGAGTACTCTGCCTTCCTTTCCACAGCACACCCCACCTTCTGACAGAACTACCTCAGTCTGTGTTTTGGCTCAACTCCCCACTGGCTAAGGTAGACCGTCTTGCTGGCTGAGGGAGCCCGCACACATAGTACAGGGTGGCCTCCAGGCCTGATTGACACTGACACTGTCCTAACCATCTCATAACAGCATGGACTGATAACATTTACCTGGCACCTACTGTGACTGTTAACACCCAGCACCCACTGTGACTGCTAACACTTACCCAGCACCCACTGTG
>JADRCD010123749.1:0-16944 GCA_019843815.1 Montemys delectorum
TCTGGCTGCTAAAATTAGAGTGGATTGGACAAGGAGGACACTGACAACGGGCAGTTAGAAGGCCACAGCTGTGGTCTGGGATGGTGGACTGGGAGAGTTACCATGGAAAGTAGTGCACATGTTTGTGCTGGGGGAGGCGAGGTCAACAGGTTTTGATAGCTTGGATGTGTAGGATGGACTGGGGATGAGAAAGCGTGGAGCAGAGGTGGAACACGAGCCTGTGCTGAGTTGGAGGGAGGTGATTTTAGTTAAAATGCTTAGTTAAGTGGTTAGGCATCAACACTTAAGAATAGAGCTCTGCAGACTCTGCAGGCCCTGCATCTCACCTGGGCAGGCAGCAGAGCAGAGCTAGTCCTGGTGGTGTGGTTGTAGGAAAGCTGATGGGCTGACCAACTCAGCTTCCACCCAGGCCCAGACCTCCAGGGCTCTGAGTGTGTGCACCCCAACATCCACCCCGTCTATGAACTGCTGGAGCATGTGAAGGGGACAGTTCTGCAGATCCAAAGTTATAGGATTTCTATGACAAGGCAACAACAGGAGTCTTTGTGAGGATCCAGTGTTGAGAGTGTAGCAGAGGCCAAAGGTCTTGAACCAGACCAATGGCTCAATGCAAATGAGCATTTGCAAGTAAAGAAGTGTGGACAAGAGGGTAAACTGTGTGACATACCATGACACACCACAACCTCCCCTGTGGGATATTTTTGTTTGTTTATTTGTTTTCATTTGGGAGGTTGAAGGATATGAAGGGACAGGGAGATGAATGGGATTGGGATATATGATGTGAAATTCACAAAGAATCAATAAAAAAATTTTCAAAAAGAAAAAAAAAAAAAAATCCCTGTGTGGTGGTTCATGCTTGCAATGCTAGGCTAGCACTTGGGAAGTAGAGGTGTAGAGAGGAGCAACACCAGGTTAGCCTACACAGTAAGTTCCAGGACAGGGACTACACAGGGAGACCTATCTTAAAAATAAATAAATAAATAAATAAAAGAAAATATTAAATTTTGTTTTCACAGTTCAGTTAATTTCTCTATTTTTTTTCCTGATTTTGTCTTATTTCTATAAGTTCATATTTCCCTCCATCTCCATGGAGAGAGGTATCTCATCTCTGAGATGGATTATACCTAAAAATTAGGCCATTCCCTTTTGGGTTAAGATGGTTAAGTAAATTCTCTTTGGCTCTTACTTTTTTGCTTAGATTTGACTCCAGTGGCTGAAATCAAACAAATCTATACAATAATCTTCAGGAGAGGGAAGAAGAGGCTGTAGCTGCTCACCCGTAGGCTTCTCAATGTGCTGCACTGCTCCAGAGACTCTGCTGCTCTCTAAATAGGCGTTGTGAGAGACAGCGACGCATGATGAGCCTTCGCAGGGCCTATCACAGGAAGACACAGACAATAATAACTCACTGCGAACAAGTGGATCAACAGCCACAGAGAACTGAGAAGTGACATGGGAAAACATGGGAACAAAAATAGAAAGATTTTGCCCACAAGACGAGGACTTTGTTTTTTGAACAGACAAAATTTTTCAGGAGAACAACCTGTTGGTCTGTCACTGTTCTATGGCTGTGGAGAGACACCATGACTAAAGCAACTCTTATGAAAGAAAGCAATTAACTAGGGACTTGCCTACAGTCTCAGAGGGTTGGTTGTTCATTATCATCCTGGCAAGAAGCATGGCAGCAGGCATGGTTGAGAGCTACATCCTGAACAAATGTGTTTGATTTTTTTTCTCCCTAGTTCTGAAAATCTGCCCAAGGCCAAATTGAAAAGTTTTGGATTAAACGGTAGAGGAGATTTCAAGACGGCCTAGTATTAGCTGCATCACATGGTTATTTGTGGTCACTCTTATGCAGACCTATAGTGAAAAGGAAGAAGCTGGATAGGAACAATTACAAAATGTACAGTTTTAGGGAGAAAGGAGCTCCAGGAAAGGTGCTGTTGGAGCCAAGTTCAGTGTTCAAGGAGATAAAAAGTTTCAAAGAAATCCTGTTGGCAAATGGAATAAGGAGAGAGGGAACATTAGGGTAAGGCCCCATCCTGCTAAACTTCCAAGTTGTGAAAGGGAATTAAAGAAAAGCTTAAGCAGCAAAGGAAACCCTCAACAACAGAAAGCCGGTACAAACGTATTTCAACCAAAGCATTTGTTCCAGACCTAGCAAGCCACAGAACTTGACAGCTTCTGCCACGTGGTTCTGGCTGTAGCTACGAGAACACAAGACAGCTGCTGTGGAATCTCCCCCCAAGGCTAAGGAAAGTTCATGAAGCCAGCCACGTTTCAGGGGTGCCCTTGCATAGAGGCTGAGAAAGGACACTGTGTGAAATTGCAAAGGTGAACCTGGATGACCTGGGTGACCCCGAGATGTTAGAGTGTTGTGGGTCATGCACCAGAAGACTTCTTGCACACGAGTGGAAGCCAATAGAAAGACTTTATTAGCTGGCTTGGTGACTGCACTGGGTGTTAGGATGTCAGGATAGCGCTGAAAATTTCTCAGGGTGAGCTTTTAACGACAAAATCATATTGTGGGTCGGCATACTTGAGTTAACAAGAACAGTTAGCCAGAAGCAGAACTTCAGAAGCCAAAAGGCAAGGTTAGTCCATTTAGAGACTTTCCCAGAACTATAGACTTTGATGGATTAGACCTTTTTTTTCTTTTTAATTTCTTTCTCCCCCCTCATTTTTGCAGGTGGTGCTATGTGCCAAGTTTTATGGCCTGAATGGTACTTACACTGTGGAATTAGTTGTGCTAAGACCTAGAGGCCTGTGACATTCCCTACTGGTTCCATTGGCATGGGTCAAGTCATAGATTCATCTCGGAGGATCAGATTATATCGTCTTTTTAGCATTAGTAGTTTAAAATAATTTATCTTTTCTTTTACATAAAAACATCTTTTCTGTTTCTCTTTTATTTGAAGGTTATTTTTGACCACGCCTAAACTTTTTCTAATTATCATCAACTAATTGGCATAGAAGCAACAACCTTTTCCCAGTGCCAAAAAAAAAAAAAAAAAAAAAAAAAAAAAGACTTTCTTGTCTCATATAGAGGAGGCCCAGTCCTCTTTGAGTCTGTAGAACAAGCTTGGTAAAGACTCTAACTGGGACTCCAGATGACAAGTAGAACATCTAGATTGCCCAGGTGTGATAGTTTGAATGTAGTTGGCCCCCCTAGGTCCACAGTGAGTGGCACTACCAAGAGCTGTGGCCTTGCTGGAGGAAGTGTGTCACTTTAGAGGTGGATTTTGAGGTATTATATGATCAAGCTATGCCCCATGTGGTACACAGTCTCCTTCTGCTGCCTATGGATAAAGATGTAGAACTCTCAGATCCTTCTCCAGCATCATGCTTGCCTGTCCTCTGCCATATCTCCTGCCACGAAGATAATGGACTAAACCTCTGAAATTATAAGCCAGCCCCTAATTAAATGTTGTCCTTTATAAGAGTTGCCATGGTCCTGTTGTCTCTTCACAGCAATGAAACTCCGTGACAGAAGTTGGTACCAGGGATAGGGTATTGTTGTCATAGATGGCACGCTAGATAGATGTTTTCGCTTGGAGGATTGTGGGCTTTGGGACTTTGTGTTAGGAAAGCAGTAAAATGCTTTAAGAGCTGCTTAATGGGTCATCCTAGTAAAGACATGGAAGACGGTGGTGCTGAGGGTGACTCGAACTGTGGGAGCCTGGCTCAAGGGGCTGCAGAGGAGAATGATTTTAGTCTGCACCCTAGAGATCCTTCGTGTGATATCTTGGTGAATAATGTCGCTGCTTTTTGCCCTGGCTTAAGCATTTTGCCTGAGGCTAAATTGCAGAGCTTTGGATTAATTGCATTTACAGAGGAGATTTCAAAACAGCCTAGTGTGGACTCTGTCCTGTGGTTATTAATGGCCATGCCTATAGAGATCTATAATAAAAATGTGCAAGCCAAGCAAGGAAAGTTATGAAATGTTCAATTAGAGGAGGAATGGGGCACCAGGAATAATGGAGTTAAATCCTGTGTTCAAGGAGATAAACAGGTTAAAGAAAAGCTGGATGTTGGGGCTGGTGAGATGGCTCAGCAGGTAAGAGCATTGACTGCTCTTCTGAAGGTCCTGAGTTCAAATCCCAGCAACCACATGGTGGCTCACAACCACCCATTATAAGACCTGACATCCTCTTCTAGTGTGTCTGAAGACAGCTACAGTGCACTTATGTATAATAATAAATCCTTTAAAAAAAAAAGAAAAGAAAAGCTGGATGTTACATGGAATAAAGAGAGTGGTGACATCAGTGGAAGAGCCCACCCAGCTGACTCCAACTTGTGAAAAGGAATTAAAGAAAAGCTTAGGTCCAGGTGTGGTAGTGCCTGCCTTGAATCTCAGCACTCAAGAGACATACAAATCTCTGTGTTCAAGGCCAGCCTGGTCTACATAGCAAGTTCCAGAACAGCTAAGCTTAGGCAGTTGAGGAAAACATCAAAAACAGAAAGCTGGTGAAGATGTAAGTGAACAAAGGGGTAAAGTTCCAGCTCTAGCGGGGCAAAACTTAGCAGCTTCATCCACAGGCTTCTGACTTTTTAGTCAAGAATACAAGAAAGGGGTTATCGAATCTCCCTCCATGACTAGGTAAAGCCACTGAGGCCAGGCATGTGCTAGGGCATTCCTGCATGGAGGCCCAGAAAGGATATTGTGTGAAGTTACGAAGGTAAAGCCTGGTTGCCTTGCACACCCTAAGAGATGTCACACCCGCCAAGAAAAAATTGCTAACAGGGACTGGGATCAGCTCAAAAGGAAAAAACCATATTGCAGTCAACAAAGCTGAAAGGCATTGGAGAGCTGAAGAATATTTTGACATCAGACATGGAGATGCAGAGTTTAGATTTTGCCCATTTAGTTTTTGGTCTTCCTTTGGTCCAGTATTTTCTTACTATGTTCCTTTTCCTACATTTTGGAACAGTGATGTCTATCCAATGCCATTATATGTTGGAAGTATGTAATCTACTTTCTGATTTTGCAGGGAATTACAGTTAAGTGATTGCATGAGTCTCAGAAGAGACTTTGAACTTTTAAACAACTTTGGGACTTTATTGACTATGGGGACTTTTGAAGTTGGACTAAATGCATTTTGCATTACAAGCCTATGGGGGCCAGGGGGTGAAATGTGGTAGTTTGAATGTAATTGGCCCCAATGGGTCCATAGGAAGTGGCACTTTTAGGAGGTGTAGCACTGCTGGAGGAAGTGTGTCACTGTGGAGGTGGGCTTTGAGGTCATATATGCTCAAGTTATGCCCAGTGTGACACACAGTCTCCTCTGTCCCCTGTAGATCAAGATATAGAACTCTCAGCTCCTTCTCCAGTACTATGTCTACCCGCGTGCCACCATGTTTCCTGTCATGATGATAATGGACTAAACCTCTAAACTGTAAGCCAGCCCCAATTAAATGTTGTCATCTCTAAGAGTTGCCACGGTCATTGTGACTCTTCATAGCAATAAAACCCTAAGACTACATGAACATTGTGTAGCTTAGTTTATAATTCCCCATTATGGGTGCTGAAGCTCCAACTGTGGCAGAACCCATGACACCTGCCCCCACCTATAAGGAAATGAGAATGAGAATGAGGATGGCTCATCATGCACAAGGAATACAAGAATCTGGATTGAGGTGATCTTGCCCTCCTTTCCATTAAAGTTGAGCATCTGTGGTATAATATGTATGAGGATGTAAAGGAGTGGCCTCTCTTTCAGTGCAAACAAGTCATAAGATGCACATTTGGTTAAGCCATTAGTGCAAGGAAGCCAGATAGTCTTTGGAGCCTGGAAATAATTTAATGACCATCCCAAAATTGACTTCCTATATATGGCTATAGGAATCTGCATAGGAGGAGCTATTTAGGCATATCTTGGTGACATTGAATAGGTACGCTTTCCTGGAAGTCCTTCAAGGTGAGCTTAGGTTGGCCTCATTTACAGCTATTAGGGTTGGAAGTGGAGCAGTCTTGACCTCTACTGGTTAAAAATAATTAAGGAACTGATAAACTATCTTTTGCATCCTGAATATGGAGGGGCTGGCTTCCATTGCCTTCTGGACCTTTATCTTTAAGGTTACCAAGGGAATTTCTAGGAACATAGAAGTTTTGCAGCTTGTCTTCTTAGGGAGCTCATATTCCAGGTGTTCCAAGGTAGGTTGGTTTGGACTACTGAGCCAGAAACTCTAGGTGCAAGTTTATTTTGAATAGTGAATTTGCTGCCAGGATCTTGACCATTTAGGTGTAACCCAACTCCTCAAGTTGTACCATTTTTCCAATAATGAGTTTTGGCTTCCTGCCAGGCCATCATTTACATGGATATGGGATTGCAAAGAACCTACATAGATTCAGTAACCCCACTAAGCACTAAGCATGGGGCACTGTTCACTGGATAGGCATAGTTCTGGATACACCAGAGCCCCTTCTCTTCACCAGTGTACACACAGCCATGAGGGCATGCTCCTCCTCAGGAGTGTGCTAACCACCCCCCCCCCCCCCAGTAACTTCTGGGTGCAATATTTTACAGAAATCTACTTGAAGGGGATAGGTTGGGTTTCAATGGGCAGGTGGGGTAAGAGCTCCCTCATTCTGGTTTTAACTGGGTGTGGTGGGTCCACAGAATGACATCAGAGGTACTGGTGACCTCCATTGTTGTTTTGGGTAGGATTCTGTTTACCCATAGAAGGTCTCCAGGCTGGGACTCGTGGACAGGCTCAGATGCAAGCAAGGGTGCACACAACCTCTCAAACTGAGCCACGTGATGAACAGTCCTCTGAGGTTATTGTAGGGCTCGTGAGGACTTGAGGAGGGAATGGTTCCAACTAACTGCTGGACTCTAATCTGGGGATGCCGTGGGGGAGGTCTCCCAAGCATAATCTCATTGAGGTAAATCCCTCACCACGTGGGATGCAGGGAGCCCAAAGCAAATCAAAGAAAGGAGGTATCTCCACCTTTCACTGCATTCTGGTGAGAGTTCTGTTGTTGTTGTTGTTGTTATTGTTTTGTCCTGTTTATCTTTCTACCTGTTCTGGTGGTTTGAATATGCTTGGCCCATGGCAAGTGCTATTATCAGGAGATGGGGCCTTGTTGGAATAGGTGGGGCCTTGTTGGAGGAACTACGTCACTGTGGAGGTGGGCTTTGAGGTCCTATGCTCAAGCTCTGCTCCCTGCAGGACACAGCCTCTCCTGGTTGCCTTCCAACCAAGATGTAGAACTCTCAGTTCTTTCTCCAGCACTACGTCTTCCTTGACCCTGCCATGCTTCCTCCCACGATAATAACAGGCTAATTATCTAAAACTGTAAGCCAGTCCTAATTAAATACTCTCTTTTAAAAGAGTTACCTTGGTCATGGTCAATGAAACCCTAACTATGACACCTGTCCAGAATTTTATAGTCTATAAGCACATTGAAAAATTCAATTTCTGTCTAAAGTTTTAGCTATTAATTGAGAGGTTTGGGCTATGAAAGCGTGGCCATTGTCAGACCCCTTTGCTAGGGGGAGGCCAGTTTGGGAGGGGCAGTTCTTGGAGGACCTACTAACTACTATTTGAGCAGTTTCAGAATAGGTGGGGGACTCTTCTACCCACTGAGAAAGGGTATTTATAGGAACCGACCTGTACTTATATCCTCTGGTGACGGGCCGGATCTTGGTGAAGTCAGTTTCTCCGTATTCTCTGGGATGCCAGCCTCTCATTTGGACTCCTTCCTGGGAAAGGATTCTGTTTTAGATTCGCTTGAGCACTGATCTGGCACTGGCGGAGACATCTGGCACCAGGCTGTCCAGTGTGGCTCTAGCATTCCGTGATCTGAGCAACTCAGAAAGCTTTGTGGAGCCTTGCTGAGTGTCCTGTTGGAGGTCAATTGTTTCTGGGGGGAATGATCTTGCCCTTTAGTGGTCTCCATCAACCTGTGGGTTCAAACTGTCCATTTTTTCTTTTTTTTCATCCTTTGTTTCCTCTTGGTTGTGCCCTAGAGTCTCTCTGGGTCAGGGGGTGTTACCAGAATATCAATATCGTTGGTATTGTTGGGTGGCCAGGTTAGCAGCCAATTCCCTCTTGTCTCTGGAGACTCATTGTTTTGGTACCCTCAGCAGCAGAGGATAGCAACTTGTAGGGGAAGCCATATACCCTTTAGGAGGGCCAAGATTTCCTCTTTGTTTCTAAAGTCCAGCAGTGAGAAGCTCTCTCTCTATATAGATCATACTACGGCCATGCATGCTAGTAAAAGGATAGATATGGGATGGACTTTCGTTTTCCCCATCTGAGAGCCTGGGTCAGACTAGTCAGTTCTGCTCTCTGACTGAGGCCCTAAGTCTTGGGTCCAAATTGTTTCAGTGAGAGTAACAACTGTAGCCCCGACATACCCGGTTTTCTTTGCAGCTGTGTTGTTTAGCAGAAATCCCTCTGTTGGGCCTGGGAGCAGGTTTTCTACTCTTTTCAGAGAATGGTAAGTTTTGAGTTTTTCAAGTATATGCATCGTTGGTTGAAAAGGAGCCATAAACTATGAAAAAGAATTTTCCTTTCCCTTGGGTGCAACAGGCTGCACAGAGTAGGCAGGGAGAGGGTGGAGGGGGACTATTGTTCCATTTAGATGGCAGAGGTCCCCCACATACCACCATACACGTAGGGACCAGGACTGAGAGCTGAAGTCCAGCAATGAAATAAGCAAGTACTCTGGGAGCAGAGCAGCTGAGAGAAGAGCTGGGTGACATGGCAGAAGTCAAAAGCGTTGGGGCCTCCAACTAGGGGGCACAGGTCTCAAGCCTGGGAGTGGGGCGTATTCACACCATAAAAAGCCACTGGTCAATACAGGGAAACTAGTTGGGGTGGCTAGGGTTTCATCTTTCAGACGGTCTGAATGGTTACCTGACTCCCAAAGAGGGCTAATGGATTTCACAGAAGCCCCTGAGCTTTTCTGTGTGAGACACAGATATCTGTCCCTCTCCACAAAACTCTGCTTTGGCCCATGGTGGACCTTGCCCACCATTGCCGTCAGCACTGTCAAAAGATGAGAAGCGAGAGTAGATGATACTCAGCTGGCTTAGGGTTCCCCCTGCTGTGACGAACCATCACGACCAAAGCAACTTAGGGAGGAGGACAGGGATGAACTTTTAGCAGTTCATCACCAAAAGCATCGAGGGCAGGCACTCTAGCAGGCCAGGAGTCTGGAGGCAGGAGCTGATGCAGCGGCCATGGAGGGTGCTGCTTACTGGTTTGCACCCCACAGTTTACTCAGCCTGCTTCTTACACAATCTAGGACCACCAGCCCAGGGGTGACCCCACTCACAATAGGCTGTGCCTTCCCCCATCAATCATTCATTAAGAAAATGCCTACAGCCAAATCTTTTGGAGGCATTAGCTCCCTCTTCTCTGATGACTCTAGATTGTGTCAAGTTCACAAAACTAGTCAACACACACACACACACATACACACACACACACACACACACACACCAACTATATACTCTTACAATTAAGCAGACTGTATTAAAAACAAAACACTCAAAACATCATTTCCTAAACTGACTACTTTAGTAGTACGTATATTCTTGAATGTATTTATGTGTTTGGTGAAAATACCATAAGGATGGTTACGAAGCAACTCCCAACTTAATGTGCAGACATGAAGCTTGAGATAAACTCACTGGTTGAATATATTAGAAGGGCTGTGTAACAAAGGAAAAAATAAGATAGGTTTTGAGGTAGCTAGAAGTAGGTGATTGACATTAGTAATGATGGCTCATTATTTCAAATATTCCTGAGTTTAACTTTGAGCATTGAATGTCATTTGGAACCTTAGACATTCTAGTATTCACTTGGGCCAGTGGAGCAGAAAGCCTAGTTGCAGATCTTCACCTCTCTCTCTTTTTGTCCAAATCCAACTCTCCAATCTCATACCTCCTCCTGTAGCAGATTATCTGCTGTGGCTTCCCCTTCCTCTTTGCCACCACCTCCAGTCCATCACACAGATCTTTCCTTTCAAACGTTTCTTACCCATCTCATTGCTTTATCCCAGTCCCCGAATCCAATAGGCCTTTCCTGGGAACCCTCAGGCCACTCTGAGCAGGGAAGCTAGCAGGCTAACTACTGCCATCTCTCCCTCTAATCCTCCAAGTCCAGTTCTTCCAATTCTGTCACAGATCATCTGCTGCGAGCTCTCCTAATTCTTTGTCACCATTCCAGGAGACCTAGCTGATCCCAATGGTACAGTCTGCCTTCTTTCCTTTTATGGACCAACTCAGTGTGGCCTCCAGCCAATCCCCATTCCTGTGTGTCAGCTTCCCAAACCTCAAAACTCGTTACCTGGAAACACCACCACTTCCTCCCCTACCCCACCACAACAACCATCTCTTACTGGTATCTTCATTGTCTCAATTCCCTGGTAAAAAGACTAGTTTTCAGTATCCTGGGCTTTTCGTTATTCCTCATGAATTTGCAAATTGCTCTTTCTAATTCTATAAAGAATTGAATTAGGATTTTAATGGGAATTGCATTGAATATTAATCCTGCCAATCCATAAGCATGGGAGATCTTTCCATCTGAGATCTTTGATTTCTTTCTTCAGAGATGTGAAATTCTTGTCATACAGATTTTTGACTTGCTTGGTTGTAGAGAGCCGTCCGAACCATGCCCTAAAGATGGCGACGGCTGGCCGAGAGCTCTGAGATAAACAAAACCTGATTTGGCTTGTAGGTTGTGCTTCTGAGTGGCATGATCTTCCCTGGCCTATGGGGAGATGACACGTGGCATGAGTTCATGGGCTCCTACTAGGATATAAGCTGTGCCTGAGTAGGGATCATGGGCTCACCTCTCCACAATGTTGACTGTAAAGTATCCTGAGTAAACTGCTAAGAGAAGGAACTGGTTGTGTAGTGTCTTAATTCCTGTTGGTCAGGGTTGGCGAGCCACATAATGGTGGCCCCTACGGAGATAAATACGCGGATAAGCATCCCATGAGGTTCCAGAACTCTTAGAGGACAGGGCGATCAATCGGTAAGTTCCCAGATAAGAAGGGACAATAAGGTCCTTGGAAATAGAAGCTATAAAGACTCCAGGTCGGAGCGATAAAGTTTCTTGGTGAAGCGAACTAAAGAAAGGTTCTCGGAAAGAGACGGCGATTG
The DNA here is from genome assembly GCA_019843815.1 of Montemys delectorum. NCBI lineage: Eukaryota > Metazoa > Chordata > Mammalia > Rodentia > Muridae > Montemys > Montemys delectorum. The sequence goes on from JADRCD010123749.1 coordinate 11,121, forward strand.
ATCGGTAAGTGCCCGGTAAGTAGGGCTGGAGCTTAGAAAGTTCTCAGGAAAGAGATGAAGCGAAAGTCTGCAGTAAAGCGGCAAGGTCCTTGGAGAGAGGCAAAACGAAAGTCCGCGGTAAAGCGGCAAGTGAGTGACGAGCAGCACGCTAGAATAAAGGGGGGTAATGACCTTGGTTTTGGGTATGCCACCAATAGTTGCTGTGATCATAATTACAATGCTGCATCTACTTGCTTTCACCGTTATTCTGGTGGCTTGTTTTTGCCTTATAACCATGCAAACTGATTCAAAAGGTGGAATTGTATGGGAGCAGGGGATGCTTAAGAGCAGTGTTAGACCAGTATGGACGCTAATCAGGGGGTGTCTAGAAGATCAAAGATGCTGTAAAGCAGTAGAGGAAGGACAGGCAGCATTAGAGCAGATAAAGAGGAGCGTTCAGTAAAGTCAGAAAAGGAGAGTTGGATACGAGGTCTACTATCAACCCTACAGTTAGAACTGAATTGTCACTTGCTTATCCAGTTTTGCAAGATGCATAGGGTCAGCGTTTTCATGAGCCTTTGGACTATAAAGTTATAAAGTCCTTGGCTGAGTCCGTCTGTACTTATGGGATCACAACCTCTTTCACTTTAATTTGCTAATGAACAGGCAGACGCTAATCTCACAGCTGGGAATCAAGCCTGGGATAGGGATATGCTTTTGGGGCAAGGTTGCTTTGCTAATCAACAGACTGGTTACTAGCAGCTGCCGTGATGCAGCTGAGTAAGAACAAATTAATACCCTTTGGCAGCTAGCACAAGTAGGCTGCAAGTGGAAATATCCTGGATTGTGTGTGACTTCCATTCAATATCAAAGTATTACTCAAGCTGCTAATCTCTCTCGATAGTTGTTTCAATATCTTACAGGTTTTGAAGATCTCATGAATCAGCTGAGATTGGCTATCGTCAGTGTTAACTCTACAAGGATGAATGCAGGGCTGGCTGATTGTCATCTTGGATTCCTCTGCAATGCATCATTTGAAAGAGTGGGTGGAAATAAGGGTATTAGCTTTCACCTTAGTGAGAGTTTCTGTTCTCTGCCTCTTGTCTCTGCCATATGGCTCGAGCCCAAAAAAGAGATCTTGCCATGAAAACACAAGCATTTACAGCCATTGAGGCAGGGCAGTCTCCCCAAGCATGGCTTGCTGTCATGCAGAAATAATTGTCCATTGACCTCTGGGTTACGACATCGTCGAGTTCGGGATGCGAGGCTTAGCACTGCACTTGAGGTGTGCTGCCTGCAGTTAGCAACCTCAAGAAGAGCATGTCTGATTGCATACAGGTTGATACCCCAGAACCTGTCTCTGTGGAAAAGGCATCGGACGGGTCTGGCCCTTCCTGGGAGGCATGAAGCCTGGGGTGGGGTAGTACAATGTCCTTGTTTCTATCATCAGAGATCAGACCTCTGTTCTTGCCCGTTTCGCTATAAAACAAAAAGGGGGAACTGTAGAGAGCCGTCCGAACCATGCCCTAAAGATGGCGACGGCTGGCCGAGAGCTCTGAGATAAACAAAACCTGATTTGGCTTGTAGGTTGTGCTTCTGAGTGGCATGATCTTCCCTGGCCTATGGGGAGATGACACGTGGCATGAGTTCATGGGCTCCTACTAGGATATAAGCTGTGCCTGAGTAGGAATTGCGGGCTCACGTCTCCACAATGCTGCCTGTAAAGTATCCTGAGTAAACCACTAAGAGAAGGAACCGGTTGTGTCGTGTCTTAATTCCTGTTGGTCAGGGTTGGCACGCCACACTTGGTTAGACTCACACCAAGGTATTTAATATTATTTGTGACTATCATGAGAGGTGTCGTTTCCCTAATTTCTTTCTCAGCCTGTTTATCTTTTATGTAGAGGAAGGCTACTGATTTGTTTGAGTTAATTTTATATCCAGCCACTTTGCTGAAGTTGTTTATCAGGTTTAGGAGTTCTTTGGTGGAATTTTTGGGGTCACTTAAGTATACTATCATATCATCTGCAAATAGTGATAGTTTGACTTCTTCCTTTCCAATTTGTATTCCGTTGATCTCCTTTTGTTGTCTAATTGCTCTAGCCAGGACTTTGAGTACTATATTGAATAGGTAGGGAGAGAGTGGGCAGCCTTGTCTAGTCCCTGATTTTAGTGGGATTGCTTCAAATTTCTCTCCATTTAGTTTGATGTTGGCTACTGGTTTGCTGTATATTGCTTTTACTATGTTTAGGTATGGGCTTTGAATTCCTGATCTTTCCAAGACTTTTATCATGAAGGGGTGTTGAATTTTGTCAATTGCTTTCTCAGCATCTAATGAAATGATCGTGTGTTGTTTTTTTGAGTTTGTTTATATAGTGGATTACATTGATGGATTTCTGTATATTGGATCCATGCATTCCTGGGATGAAGCCTACTTGATCACGATGGATGATTATTTTGATGTGTTGGATTTGGTTTGCAAAAATTTTATTGAGTATTTTTGCATTGATATTCATAAGGGAAATTGGTCTGAAGTTCTCTTTCTTGTTGGGTCTTTGGGTGGTTTAGGTATAAGTGTAATTGTGGCTTCATAGAAGAAATTGGGTAGAGTCCCTTCTGTTTCAATTTTGTGGAATAGTTTGAGGAGTATTGGTATTAGGTCTTCTTTGAAGGTCTGATGAAACTCTGCACTAAACCCATCTGGTCCTGGGTTTTTTTTTGCTTGGAAAACTTTTAATGACTGCTTCTATTTCTTTAGGGGTTATGGGACTGTTTAAACGGTTTATCTAATCCTGATTTAACTTTGGTACCTAGTATCTGTCTAGGAAATTGTCCATTTCATACAGATTTTCCAGTTTTGTTGAGTATAGGCTTTTCTAGTAGGATCTGATGATTTTTTGGATTTCCTCAGTTTCTGCAGTTATGTCTCCCTTTTCATTTCTGATTTTGTTAATTTGGATAATGTCTCTGTGCCCTCTGGAAAGAACTTCTGGAAGAATCACCATCCCTGACCTCAAGCTGTATTACAGAGCCATAGTGATAAAAACTGCATGGTATTTGTACAGACACGGGCAGGTAGATCAGTGGAATAGAACTGAAGACCCAGAAATGAACCCACACACCTATGTCATTTGCTCTTTAACAAGGAACTAAAACCAGTGGGAAATGGACAGCATTTTCAACAAATGGTGCTGGTTCAACTGGAGGTCAACATGTAGAATTCAAAATGATCCATTCTTATCTCCTTGTACAAAGCTCAAGTCCAAGTGGATCAAAGACCTCCACATAAAACCAAATACATTGAAACTAGTAGAAGAGAAAGTGGGGAAGAGCCTTGAACACATGGGCACAGGGGAAATTTTCCTGAACAGAACACCAATGGCTTCTGCTCTAAGATTGACAAATGGGACCTCATAAAATTGCAAAGCTTCTGAAAGGACACTGTCAATAGGACAAAATGTTTTCCAAACAACAGTTTGGAAAAGGTCTTTACCAACCCTACATCTGATAGAGGGCTAATATCCAATATATACAAAGAACTCAAGAAATTAGACTCCAGAGAGCCAAATAACCCTATTAAAAATGGGGTACAGAGCTAAACAAAGAATTCTCAACTGAGGAATACCAAATGGCTGAGAAGCACCCAAAGAAATGTTCAACATCCTTTGTCATCAGGGAAATGCAAATCAAAACAATCCTGAGATTCCACCTAACACTAATTAGAATGGCTAAGATCAAAAACTCAGGTGACAGCAGATGCTGGCAAGGATATGGAGAAAAAGGAATACTCCACCATTGTTGGTAAGATTGCAAGCTGGTACAACCACTCTGGAAATCAGTCTGGCGGTCCCTCAGAAAATTGGACATAGTACTACCTGAGGACCTAGCTATACCACTCCTGGGCATATACCCAAAAGATGCTCCATAACAAGGACACATTCTCCACTATGTTCATAGCAGCCTTATTTATAATACCCAGAAGCTGGAAAGAACCCAGATGTCCTTCAACAGAGGAATGGATACAGAAAATGTGGTACATTTACACAATGGAGTACTACTCAGCTATTAGATGATGAATTTATGAAATTCTTAGGCAAATGGATGGAACTAGAAAATACCATCCTGAGTGAGGTATCCCAGTCACAAAAGAACACACATGATATGCTCTCATTGATATTGGATATTAGCCTAGAAGTTTGGAATACCCAAGATACAATTCACAGACCATGAGAAACTCAAGAAGAAGGAAGAAAGGGGAACAAAATACTTACGGGAGGAAATATGGGGACAGAGTGTGGAGCAGAGACTGAAGGAAAGGCCATCCATAGACTGTCCCACCTGGGGCTCCATCCATATACAGACACCAAACCCAGAAGCTATTGTGGATGCCAACAAGTGCTTGCTGACAGAAACCTGATATAGCTGTCTCCTGAGAGGCTCTTTCAGAGCCTGGCAAATACAGAGGTGGATGTTCACAGCCAACCATTGGACTGAGCACGGAGTCCACAATGGAGGAGCTAGAGAAAGGACTAAAGGAGCTGAAGGGTTTGTAACTTATAGGAAGAACAACAATATCAACCAACCAGACCCCTTCAGAGCTCCCAGGGACTAAAGCACCAACCGAAGAGTACACCTGGAGGGACCCATGGTTCCAGTCCTATATGTAGCAGAGGATGGCCTTGTTGGACATCAATGGGAGGAGAGGCCCTTGGTCCTGGGAAGGTTCCCTCCCCGAGTGTAGGGGAATGCCAGGGTAGGGAGGCAGGAGAGGATGGGTGGGTGGGGGAGCACCCTTATAGAAGCAGGAGGAGGGAGGAGGAGGGAGGTTATTTTCTGGAGGAGAAATCAAGAAAGGGGATAACATTTGAAATGTCAATAAAATATCCAATAAAAAAAAACATGAAAAAGAAAAAAAAGAATGATAGAATGCACGTGAAAACATTCTTCTGCTTCCTCCAAGAAGTACTCCTTAACGTCAAGGACAGAAATCACCTCAGGGTAAAAGGATGGAGAAAGACATTTCCTGAAGATGGGTCTAAGAAGCAAGCTGGTACGGCCATTTCAAAGTCCGAACAAAGAGACTTCAAACCAAAACTAATGAGAAGAGATAGGAAGGGACACTGCACACTCATCAAAGGACAGTCCGCCAAGATGACATTGCAATTCTTTGTTTGGTTTTTCGAGACAGGGTTTCTCCATGTAGCCCTGGCTGTCCTTGAACTCACTCTGTAGACCAGGCTGGCCTCGAACTCAGAAATCCGCCTGCCCCTGCCTCCCAAGTGCTGGGATTAAAGGCGTGTGCCACCAACGCCCAGCGACATTGCAATTCTTAACATCTGTGCACCAAGTAATCTGTTTAGGGGCTGGAGAGATGGCTCAGCAGTTAAAGCACTTACTGGGCTTGCAGAAAGTCTTAAGAACTGGAGTTTGGATCCTCCGGTCCCACACAAACTCAAGTGGGTGTGATGGCTTTCCCCATAATTCCATAGCTCACAAGGAAGACACAGAGTCCCTGTATCAGACTGGCTGCCAGGCTAGGTGTATCAGGGAGCTGTGTGTTCAATCAAGCCTGGTCTCAGTGACTAAAGTGGAGAGTAGCCGGGCAGTGGTGGCGCATGCCTTTAGTCCCAGCCCTTGGGAGGCAGAGGCAGGTGGATTTCTGGTCTACAGAGTGAGTTCCAGGACAGCCGGGGCTACACAGAGAAACCCTGTCTCGAAAAACCAAAAAAAAAAAAGTGGGGAGTAAGTGAACACTCCCACTCCTGGGACACTACACACACACACACACACACACACACACACACACACACACACACATACACACACACACACACACACACACACA
>JADRCD010123752.1:0-11120 GCA_019843815.1 Montemys delectorum
TAATTAAAACCCCAAGCTCAGTGAGGCACTGAAAGAGTAGGGAGAAATGGCTTAGCTCCGAGAGAACGCTGAGAAAACAGTTAATGCTGCTTGGATCTCCTATGGCCAACTCATGAATAATAGACGAAACTCAAGAAATACTAGATGGTTTCTATTTGGGTACCGGCATTGGTGGTGACTGTGAGGCAGGTGCAGTGATTTGATGCAAGGACAGAGGCTGTGGCTGGGAAAGAAAGAAATCAGGGTTTATCCCCAATCCCAGAACAATCGCAGAGCAATCCCCAATGAGGTGAGGTAGTAGGGAATCATGAAGGATAGTAAATATGCCAGATACTGCACATATACTTTGCTCTGTATACTGGGCTTCAGGTGGGCCTTGGGAATGTGGGAAACACTAGGCTGATGCCCTTCTTTAGCTTCCTGCAGTGTTCTTTCGTCACAGCACTGTACATACGGGAGCGTGTGAGTGCTCACCCAACTCCGACACCAGCCGTGTAGCTTCATCAAGCACTTTGGTGCCTATGTAACATAAAATTATAATTTGACTAACTTAGCAAGTCTTAAAGCAGCCTTCTTTTCTTCTCACCCCCTTGCCCATAGATGTTCTATAAGACTCACTAGAACGATAGGGTTCTGAAATCCAACTTTAACTATAACTCCTATCATGGGTTAGATAGATAAAAGATTCTAAAACATAGCCCTGCAATCAGAGGAAATGGAAAGGAGAAGATCAATGTTCAGAGACATACAGTAAAGCCCGAAAGAGCCCAAGTGTAACTGGCACTAGGAAGAAGACCCTGAAGGTCAAGTAGAATCAGCCAGGCAAATATGCCTTGAGGAGTTGAGTGCACATTTCCTTGTTAAGCACTGTTTCTAAAGCCTGCCTTTCTAGCTTACACAAATCAATACCAGGTTGGACTCATACCATGTTAAAGCCCTCAATGTGTTCTCTCTGTCTTTTCTAACACCACATCCTCTTCCTTCATTTCCCCCAAACCATCTCAGAGTGCCTACAGGGTTTTTACAAGTAGCACTTGCCTGAAGCATATGATTTTGAAAGTCCGACGAGATGCTCGCAATTTTGAGCGCTACCAGCACAACCGGGACCTGGTGAATTTCATCAACATGTTTGCAGATACTCGGCTGGAACTGCCCCGGGGTTGGGAGATCAAAACTGATCATCAGGGAAAGGTGAGAATCATCAATGTGTGAGGTTGTCACCAAACACCAAGATTCCCCAATGCAGAAAATAAGGAAGAAAATGAGGGGAAGGCTGTGGGGAAGGGAGCTTACATGTCTCAGAGCTGTAATATTGGCCCCCTGAGAAGAAGCAAAGCAGTGACTTCCACAACAGATTCCTTACTCATCCCACAAAGCCTATACAATGCCTTATGTGATGTTTAGCATTTTTAGCTTCTTCCTTCTAGAAGTCAAATCATGCCACTGCTGTCTGCGGAACAAAATATTGCTTGGTCCACGACTACCATCCAACTTTACACCTTTAAATTTTCCATTGAGTGATTTTGTTTAATGGCTTGTCTTAGTTACTTTACTTTGACCAAGTCAAACTTCCAAAAAGAAAGTATTTAATTTGAGACTTATGGTTTCACAGGGTTAGAACCCATGATTACCATGGCAGAAAACATAGCAGCAGGCATAGTGCTGGAGCTGAGAGTTCACATCCTGAGGAAGTATAATTACTGGGAAAGACACAAGTCTCTTGCAACCTTAAATCCTGCCTCCAGTAACACACCTCTTAATACTTCTATATTTGTCATTGTTCTGTTGCTGTGTGTACTGGCTGGTTTTGTGTGTCAACTTGACGCAGGCTGGAGTCATCACAGAGAAGGGAACTTCAGTTGGGGAAGTGCCTCCATGAGATCCATCTGTGGGGCATTTTCTCAATTAGTGATCAAGGGGGTAGGGCCCCTTGTGGGTGGTGCCATCCCTGGGCTGGAAGTCTTGGGTTCTATTAGAGAGCAGGCTGAGCAAGCCAGGAGAAGCAAGCCAGTAAGAAACATCTCTCCATGGCTTCTGCATCAGCTCCTGCTTCCTGACCTGCTTGAGTTCCAGTTCTGACTTCCTCTGGTGATCAACAGCCACGTGGAAGTAAGCTAAATAAAGCCTTTCCTCTCCAGCTTGCTTCTTGGTCATGATGTTTGTGCAGGAATAGAAACCCTGACTAATACACTGTGGAAAGACACCATGATGAATGTAACTCTTATAAAGGAGAGCATTTAATTGGACGCTTGCTTAAAGTTTCAGAGACTTAGTCCATGATCATCATGGCAGCAGCAGACATGGAGGTAGGCAGGTATGGTGCTGGAGAGGTAGCTGAGAGCTACATCCTAAACTATAGGCTGGAGAGGGGGTGAAGGGGTGCTGGCGTGAACTTTGAAATCTTAAAGTCCACCTCCAGTAACACTTTTTCTCCAACAAAGCCACACCAACTCCAGCTAGGCCATACATCCTAGACATCCTAGTCCTTCCTGTGGTGGTTTCAGTAAGAATGGCTCTCCAGAGGCTCATATCTGAATGCTTAAGGAGTAGAATTAAGAAGTGTGCTCTTGCTGGAATAGGTGGGGCCTTGTTGGAACAAGCTGAGCAATAAAAGACCCAACATGTACTGTTGGAGGAGAAAGGGGATGCCAAGAAGTGAAAACAGACTAAAGAAAAACCTGATGCTAAATGGAACAAAGGGAGTGGTGAGCTAAAAGCAAGACCCCACCCAGCTAAGCTTCCAACTTGCAAAAAGGAACTAAAGAAAAGCTTAGGGTCAGGCATGATAGTGTACACCTTTATTTCCAGCACTCAGAATGCAGAGACAGGCAGAGCTCTATGTGTGATGCCAGCCTGGTACACAGAGCAAGTTCCAAGCCGGCCAAACTTAGGCAGTGAAGAAAACCAACAAAAACAGAAAGCTGGTAAAAAATGTATTTGAATAAGGGGGCCATGTTCCAGCCCAAGCAAGCAGCAGAATGAGGCAGCTGCAGCCATGTGGTTCTGGTTTTAAAGTCAAGGATGCATAAAGAAGGTTGTGGAATCTCCCTCTGCAACTAAGGAAAGCCACAGCGGTCAAACCTCTGTCTGGGGTGTCCTTGCGTGGAGCCCCAGAGATGCCCTTGAGTAAAGCTGTGAAAGTAAGGCCTGAATTGTCTGGAAGACCTCAAGATGTCGGAAATGCCAGAGCCATGGAATACCTATCTAGGAAAGCTACAGACCAAGTTTTGAACGAGCCCAAGAGAGAGAGAAATATGTGACAGTCAGCAAAGCTGAAAGCAATTTGACATCAGACATGGAGATACAGTTTGCCCAGATGTTTTTTGTTTTGTTTTGTTTTGTTTGCCTTATTTCAGTCTAGTATTTTTAGAACAGTGGTATATATCCTTTACCTTATATGCTGGAAGTATGTAATCTCTTTTTTATTTTGACTTTATAGGGGCTTAGAGTTTAGAGATTACTGTGAGTCTCAGAAGAGACTTTGGACCCTGGACTATTAAATAGACTTGAGACTGATAGACTATTTGACTTTTGAAGTTGGACTGAATTTTGCATTTTGTACTGATATGGCTACAAGCCTATGGGGGCCAGGGAGTGGAATGTAGTGGTTTTAATGAAAATGGCCCCACAGGCTCATAGGGAGTGACATAATTTAAAAGGATTAGGACATGTGGCCTTGTTGGGAGAAGTATATTACTGGAGGTGGGCTTTGAGGTTTCAGAAGCACAAACCAGACCCAGTGGCTCACTCTTTCTCCCTAATCCTTACTGATCCAGATGTAAAGCGCTTAGCCCCTTCTAAAGCTCCATGTTTGCCTGTATGCTGCCATGCTTCCCTCCGTGATGATAATGAACTAAACCTCTGAACATGTAAGTAAGCCCTATTTAAATGGTTTTTTATAAGAGTTACTATGGTCTTGGGGGTCTCTCCACAGCCATAAAGCATTGACTAAACACTTCTCAAATTGCACCTTAAATTCGGGATTCTTATTTAAACCCACCATGTCTTCCAAACCATTCCATCAACTGAGACCAATTATTCAAATATATGAGTCTATGACAATCATTCTCATAATTAGGTACTGTGTTGTGACCAATCAGCACTTTCCACACATACTCCTAAGAGCTCTTATATGGCCTACCCCTGAAACAGTAAAGTAGAGCTGCCTCACTGAAGCATTCTCTAGAAGTCCTTCTGCCGTACTCACAACCATCCAAACCCTGCTCACTGCTTCCTCCACCATCATGGGCCAGGCTCCCATGACCCCCTACGCAGAAGGGAGACCCACAGTCTGTGTGCATATAGATAAATATTTAGAATGTAGTTAGGGATTGTGCTGCTTCAGGAAAGTGGTGGTTGTAGCTTCTCCTCCAAGATCCATGACTTCACTATCCCTGGGTAGTTGGCCAAGTTTCCAGCTCCATGCATGAGTTTTCTTATTTAGTGTTAACATCCAACCAGGGAGCTATTGGTTACCTCCAAGGACACAAGCCACTATTACACAATGACATTCTGGTCTTTCTGATTTATAGATATAACTAGGTAAGAAAGTTGATTTGCTTCTTTCCTTTGGAAGCTTGCATGGCATCTTCTGGTACCATGTAAATCGAGTCCTCAGGGAGGAACCTGTCAGGTGAGTTCCAATTCAGAACCCGCTAGGCCTTGTTTTTGAAGTGTGTGGTGTCTTCAACAATAGGTCTACCTTGCACCTCTTGCAGGGATGGGGTGAGAATAACCATGGGCAGTAGAAATAACCTGTAATGTTTTGGGAGTCTCGTGGAATACTCTGACCAGCAACACTAAGGAGAACATCTCATGTTTGGTGTTATGGTTTTCATTAGATGGCATTTGGCTCTTGGAGGGAGTGTTGTCAGCCCAGATGTGAAATTTCTATTTAAACTACAATATGTGTATTTTTAAATCTACTTATGTGTAGGGGACGGTAAGTATTTCAGACAGTTAATAGTATGATTTCTTATGACTTTTTCAAACATCTTAGCTGTTGTTTTAGCCTCCTCCTCCTTTCTTACCCTTTACTCATAAGAGCCCACGTTTTTTAAATCATGTATATACTGCTATACTCTTTTATATTGCTCTATTGTCTGCCTACCCTGTCAGTGGTCCTTTTCTTTCTTTACCTTCTTAATTTCTGCAGTTACTTCAGGATATGTATTCACATCTAAACATTTGGAGATAGGGGTCTCTGATGAGACAGAACATGTATCCTTCTGGATCTGTGTTACCTCACTCAACATGATCTTTTCTAATTCAATCTATTAAGCTACAATTTTCATTTTTTTTTTTGCAACTGAATAGTATTTCATATATTTACATACCACATTTTTGGTATTCGTGCTTCAATTGAAGGATATTTAGATTGTTTCCACTTCCTAGCTATTGTGAATAGATAGAGCAGCAATACACATGGCTGAGCCAATATTTATGGGATCAAATGAAATCCTCTGGGCATTAGCCAAGAAGTGGTATATCTGAGTCATATTATAACTTATTTTCAGCTTTTGGGGTATTCTTCACACTTTTTTATCCCTACAACACTTGCTACCCCACCCCAACATTTGTTGGTTGTTTTGTTGATTCAGAAAGTCATTTACTGCATAGGGTCCTGTTTATGCTTTCTTCTCATTGTTTTCAGTGTTTCAGGTTTTACACTGAGATCTGTAATGCATTTGGAGTTAGTTTTTATACAAGGTGATAGCTTTGGGTCTAATTTTACTCTTCTCCACGTTGACATGCATCCATTTTCCCAACAGTATTTTTTCCTATTGTTTCATACTACATTGTTTTTATTACTATAGCTCTGTAATATTTTAAGATATGAAATGGTGATCCCTCCAGCATTGGTTTGTTTGTTTGATTTAATTGGGATTGTTTTGGCTATCCTAGGACTGTTGTGATTCCATATGAATATTTGGACAGATTGGTTTTTTTTTTCTTTTTTGTGAAGAATAAGATGGAAATTTTGATCAGGATTTCAATGAATGGGCAAGAAGCTTTTGGGAAGATGTGCATTTACTCTATTAATCAGTTATATATGGTAGGATACAGAATCAATAGATCACAGATCAATAGATTTCCCATATACCAACAAACAAACTTATGGAGAAAGAGATCATGGACATGTCCTCATTCACAATAGCCTCAAAGAAAATAAAATATCTTGGAATAAACCTAACCAAGGAGGTGAAGGACCTATACAGTGAAAATGTTAAACCTCTGAAGAAAGAGATAGAAGATGCTACGTTAGACATCTTTAAAAGATGATGCTTGTCATCCTGAGAATGCTGGAGAAAAAAAAAAAAGTGACCACTATTAAACATGAGGAAGATGCCTTAAACAGAAAACTAGTTGAGAGAAAGCACACAGAAATATGCTGAAAATAAACATTTAAAAATTTTCTGGGGATGGATAAATCTAAGCAGAAATTCATCAAGGAGGAAGAAGGAGCTATGACACTGCCAAAGTGTTGTGCACATAAAAAGTAGTGCTCAACTTCACAGAAGGAAATGATCAGATTTTAGCCTATGAAGGAAAAGCCCCCAAAGTGCAAGACTCTCAAAAACCATTTTCATCCTTTCTATACAAGGCCCACCACCTCATAACCAATTGAGAAATGTAGCTTTCCCTTTGTCTTTAACCCATACACTAAAATAATTATCCTTTTTCAGTAGACTACTGAGCTCCAAGAATGTAGGAATCTTTATTTTAATTGTTTGTGAAACCCCAAGGCCAAGAATAATGCTTAGCATTTAGCTGGCCCCCAATAAATCTATATGGGGATGAAAGACTTACATATAGAGGTTCCTGAAGAAGAAACAAGAATAAAAAGAACAGAGGAAATAACTGAATATTAACTATTAACATCAATTAAAGAAGCAAATGTCAAATATTAAAAATGAAACTCTGTTAATCTAAAATAAATCGTTTATGTCTAGCATGATCCCTATGATCTAATTAATTAGATCATTGAACATTATTCTTGGCCTTTGGGAGGTCAAAAACAAATTTAATAAAAACAAATTTTAAAAATAAGCATTAGAAAATCATCTATGATATGATGATAAATCTGTATAAGATTTATTAAGGTAGTTTAGTATAAATCAATAATCTTCAATATTTTTCTAATTTTCATCTCAGTAATCAACTCAATTTATAGGAATTTTTACTAAAAATACAACATGCAAAAACCTAAGAAACATTTAATTTATGAACATCTAAACATGAATTTGAATAATAAAATCTATATTTAGCATTTTTTTGATTTAGCTGATATTTGTTTGCCTAAATTTTATATAATCATTTCATAAATTTAATATTTATCTATTGTTATTTCAGTCAAATTCAGATTATTATATTTTTACAACACTCTCATCATTTTTTTTTTTGACTTGGCAAGTACCTATTTTCTTTGTCACCTCTTCAATCCAGGTTTATATTTTTTCTTTTTTTTCTTGGATATTTTATTTATTTACATTTCAAATGTTATCACCTTTCCTGGTTTCCCCTCCAGAATGCCCCTATCCCATCCCCCTCCCCCTGATTCTATAAAAGTGCTCCCCCAACCACTGACTCCCTCCTCCCTGACTTCCCCTACACTGAGGCACAGAACCTTAACAGGACCAAGGGTCTCTCCTCCCATTGATGCATGACAAGGCCATCCTCTGCTACATATGCAGCTGGAGCCATGTGTACTCCTTTGTTGATGGCTTAATCCCTGGGAGCTCTGTGGGATCTGCTTAGTTCATATTGTTGTTGTTCCTGTGGGGTTGCAAACCCCTTCAGTTCCTTCAGTCCTTTCTCTAACTCCTCCATTGGGGGACCCCGTGCTCGGTCCAATGGTTGACTGTGAGCCTCCACTTCTGTATTTCTCAGGCTTATTTGAGGACCCAACTTTACAACTCCTGAGTATATAACCAAAAGGTTCTCCAACAAGGACACATGCTCCACTATGTCCATAGCAGCCTTATTTATAATAGCCAGAAGCTGGAAAGAACCCAGATGTTCTTCAACAGAAAAATGGATACAGAAAATGTGGTGCATGTACACAATGGAGTACTACTCAGCTATTAAAAACAATGACTTCATGAAATTCTTCAACAAATGGATGGAACTAAAAAATTTCATTCTGAGTGAAGTAACCCAGTCACAAAAGAACACACATGGTATGCACTTACTGATAAGTGGATATTGGTCCAAAAACTCTGAATACCCAAAATACAATTCACAGACCACAAGAAGCTCAAGAAGAAAGACCAAAGTGTGGATGTTTCAGTCCTTCTTAGAAGGGGGAATAAAATACTCACAGAAAGAAATACAGAGACAAAGTGTGGAGTAGAGACTGAAGGAAAGGCCACACATAGACTGCCCCACCTGGGGATCCATCCCATGTACAGTCACCAAACCCAGACACTATTGCGGATGCCAAGAAGTGCTTGCTGACAGGAGCCTGGTATAGTTGTCTCTCATCATATTACTGATATAACTTAATCGGTTGCTTTATAAAATACTCCAGATGTGATAATCCTTAACATACCATTCAATGAACCTAGGCGGTTTTTGTATAGCATCCTATTTGAAGCCTATTTTTCATGATTTCTGGAAGCATACCCATGAGAGGTACCTCTGTTTCAAGGCTTTTTATTTATAACTTTAATTAAATTGCAAACTAGTGACTCTCTATAAGGCCATGTTCATACATTCGTAATTTCGATTAGCCTACCCCATATTCTATCCACCTTAATCCCCAACACTGTGCCTTCTGAACCCCTTAACCTCTAGTGTCCTCTAATTTCTTTCATATCACATGTGTTCTGCCACACCCTAATATATATCTCTAACTGGATTTCAAGACTGTTGATTTCCATACAGATTTGTCATATGTTCTTCATTTTGCTTAATGCTTCCTCCATCTTCATTTCCCCGTCCCTTATTTCCTCCCTGCTTAAATCTTTCTGTGAGTATTGACCTTCTCTATTGTCATCTGTATTCTGCTCTCCCTCCTCCTTCAATGTAGCTACCCTAGTGACCCCTTTCTTTGTTTCCTGACAGTCATATGTATTCCAAAACAAAAGATTCAAAGCTAGGTTCTACATATAAGATAATACATGTGGCATTATTATTTCAGACCACAGCTTACCCCACTATAATTTTTTTTCAATTCTGCCTATTAAACTACAAATTTCATGATTTCATTTGTCTTTTTAGCTGAATCCAATCTCATTATGTTTTGTTTGCTTGGTCTTTTTAACACTCTAAATGATTACCAGAGTGGCTACATCGGTTGACACATGCACAAACAAGCAAGAATTTGTCTTTTACCACCTCAACATCAGCATTTGTTATTATTTGTATTCCTGATAATAGCCATTCTGACTGGGGTGAAATAGAATATTAATCATTTTTTTCCTTTCTTTTCCTTTTTCCTTTTTTTTCCTTCTTTTTTTTTTTTCAAGACAGGGTTTCTTTGTATAGCTCTGGCTGTCCTAGAACTCACTGTCCTAGAATTCGAGGCTGTCCCCGAATTCAGAAATCCACCTTCTTCTGCCTCCCAAGTGCTGGGATTAAAGGCTTGCACCTCTAGTGAATATTAATCATTGTAATCTTCACTTACCTGGTACCTGAGCACTCTTTAAATGTGTTTACCAGACATTGTATTTTTTCACTTGAAAACTTTCTGTTCAGTACTATAGTGATTTTAAAATTAAATTAGTTTTTTTTAATATTTACTTCGATTTCTTCATATATTCTAAAATCAGACCAGTTTCTCTCCTGCCCCATTATTTTTTATTTATCTCAGAGAGAGAGAGAGACAGAGACAGAGACAGAGACAGAGAGACAGAGACAGACAAAGAGAGACAGAGAGACAGAGACAAAGTCAGAGACAGAGTCAGATACAAAGAGCTTGCTAGGTTCTGCTGCTTGTAAAGATATGCATTTAGGGATTATTGCTTGGGATTGGATAGCATATCAGTGAGCTCATCTCTGGAAAATATTGAGTTTCCCTCTCTGAGTAGCCATTAATTTCCTGTAGCTCTGTATCTAGAGGCAGGGCCCTGTAAGGTTTCCCCATCTATGCCGGGATGTCAGGTAGTGTTATTACATTTCATTGCTGCAAATGTCCTGTCATATAGAAAAAAACACTATCTCACAGTAGGCATTATGATCTGGTTCTTACAAGATTTCTACCCCATCATCCATGAAGTTCCCTGAACCTTTGGTATAGGGATTGTGCTGTAGATTTATCAATTAGGTTTCATATACCAAGTCAGTTCTCTATATTTTAAGAATTTGTTACTTTCTGTAATTGTCTCCATCTGCTGCAAAAGATGTTTCTTTCAGGAGAGGTAAGGGGTACACATATCTATGACATATGAATAAGACTACAAATAGAAAATTAGAAGTAGTATGTTCTCCTCTAGGGCCCATGCCCTTACCAACTATGGGTAGTTGACTAAGTTTTCAGCACCAGGCATGAATTATCTCTCCATGAGTGGGCCTGAAGTCCAATTAAATGGCTGTTGGTAACTCCCAAGATTTAAATACATCCATTGTTGTCTTGGGATCATCTTGCTATTCTGGTGGCTCACAATCATCCATAAGATGATTCCAGTTCAAAGGGATCTAACAGTCTTTTTTAACTCTATAGGCACCTGGCACACATGTGGTGCATGCATATACATATACAAAAATGAAATAAAAATAAAACTTACAATAAATAATAAAATTATTAAAGAATAGGGACCATGAATTTAAGAGGGAGTGGGGAGAAATAAGAGGAGATGGAGTGGCAAAAGAAGGGGTGGGGATTATGTAAATACAATAATTGTATATAAAATCCTCAAAAAATAAAAAATTTTTTTAATTAGGTATTTTCTTTATTTACATGTACATTTTCCCTTTCCCATCTTCCCCTCCAAAACAAACAAACAAACAAAAGCAAGAACAAACCCCTTTTGCCTCCCCCTTCCCCATGCCTGCCACCCTACCCTCTCCCACTTATTGGCCCTGGCATTCCCCTACACTGGGGCACAAAACCTTCACAAGGCCGAGGTCCTTTACTCCTATTGATGATCGAATTTGCAATGCTCTACTATACACCTGCT
>JADRCD010123777.1:4068-21356 GCA_019843815.1 Montemys delectorum
CTCTCTCTGTCTGTCTCTGTCTCTCTGTCTCTCTGTCTCTCTGTCTCTCTCTCTCTCTCTCTCTCTCTCTCTCTCTCTCTCTCTCTCTCTCTCTCTCTCTCTCTCTCTCTGACTCTGTCTCCCTATGATTGTCTCTCTTTACTATCCCTCTTGGTGGGTGGGGCTCTGAAATTAGTTCTTTGAAAACTTCATACAATGTGTTTTGATCAGTTTTACCTTCCATTCAACCTCTTGTCAGGTCTACCACACCTTTCCTACCTACCTATCCAACTTTGTTTGTTTGTTTGTTTTGTAACCCTTGAAGTCTAATTGGTGATACACATGCAGTCTTAATTTTGTGGCCTTCTCCAGCACAAGGACATTCGACTTAACAGGGGAAATGAACTTTAAACTGATTCTCCCTTTCACAGCAGCTATCAATTGCCAATGGCTCTTTGGCTAGGGATGGGATATGTTGCTTACCTCACCTTTCCATGCCAATACTTGGTCTGACTTGAACCTACAGAAGTCTTAATCGATTTTACCCTCATTGAAAATGTATCTAGGATAGACAAAGTTGAAAGTAAAAAAAAAAAAAAAAAAAAAAAAAAAAAAAAAAGAAACTAGTATAATTATGAGTATTTGATGTAGTGCATAAAATATGAACCTACATGTTTAATGAAGTACTATTTTTAAATGGGATGTTGCTTATAGACTCTGCTGGCTTTACACTTCCGATTCTTGCCTCTCATTCAGATTTGTGCTTCACAAAGCTAATCTTCAATAGACTTTTCTAGATACACACTAACACTAACATAGGTATAGCTCACTGATTAGGCATTCAGAAATAACAAATGAGCATCACTATTACTTAGTTATTAAATACTTCTGGGGCTTGTTAATAAATTTTGCTGTGATTCACAATGGTCTTCTTGTTTAACTTGACTCAACCCTACCAGAGGAAAAGAGGAAAGCAATATATACAAAAAATTAATGGGATAGTAAATATGTTTTCAAAATAGGTATATATTTAAGATGACATATGCCATCTTTCAATCAATATAACAAATAACAGGTTATTAGATAACAATGAATAAAAGTTATTTTAGAGGATTTAGTCACAGGTGAGTTATACCTTGCTTGTGGATGTAGGGTATGGTAGAGGAAGCTGTTTAGCCTATGATCAAACAAACTGGTGTCCCAAAGTCCATGGTGAGGGCAAATGTATTAAGATATAAGACCTCCTCCTAGCACCTACTTTTTCAGAAGTTAGCATTTCTACCAACATAGTGCCTCCCTCAACATTGAGAGTCATTCCAGATCAAGAAAATTCATGAGTTTTAATGTTTTATTTGCTAGAATTCCTATATTTATCTCTTTATATAGGCAATAAAATATGCTACATGGAGTTTTCCTATTTCTAATTTCATATGCATACATAAAATAAGTGAATTGAATGAATTTTTGCCTTATACAACAATACATTTTCATCAGAAAGATTTTTGTCCCAGTATGAGTATAGAGCCTTTTTGGCATTGTTATACAATGTTGTTAACAAAGTATACACTTAATAGCCACAAAATCCAATCACAAAATAATCTACAAAAATAATTTATCATTTTTTAAAGAATTATATGATTTTGTATTGGGCTATATTTTTAACATATTTAGTCACATGAAGCTCATCAGCTGCAGGTTGCACAGATCTGATAGGAGTTTTCTTATTAGAAAATTTAGAACTGTGAGACATTATTTGGGTCATCATGCACTCTCTTTACTAATCAAATGGTTTGCACCCTCCAACTATGTAAAATTGATGTAGTCTGCTCCACTGTTTTATATGCATATTCTAAGTTGAGGTACCAGTCCTCTGATTCCTTGATGCTGATGGCCAGGTTCTTCTAGCCTTCAACTTCAATGAAGAGAACTTGCCATTTTATAATCATTCACATTATGTGCCTTCCTCCACGACCATCATTCTCCATATTAAGAATATATTACATTTGGACTACTCTACGGACTCACTGGTTCAGCTGCTCCTACAAAGCCTTATAATCCAGTCTTAAAAGGCAGCAGGTATGGGCTTGTCAAACATAAATGTATGACATCAACTCACCTTTTAGACTCTGCTCTAAACACTGGCAGTTTGTCATTCTCTTTGATATAATGTTAAGGCATGGTGCTCCATTTGCTTATCACTCCACATTCTACTCTTTTATCTTCTTCTCTCATATATGGCATATATATATATATATATATATATATATATATATATATATATATATACTTGTTCAAATCTCCTCACATCTCACATGCCATTTTCTCCATCTGGAACTCTGGAATTTTTTTCTTCTGACTAATCTTACATATTTTATCCAATTAAGGTCCAGTGAGGGGATCATCTTTTCTAACAAGCCTGGCCTCACCTCTGTGATCCACAGAAACAATTACTATATACAACTATTACATGTACTGTAACAATTTGATATTCCTCTATAATTTCAAAAGTAGCCTTAAACTAAGAGTTATTTTTCCCTCTTTCTTGTTTATTTCCATGTCCTAAGGGCTTAGAACTGTATCTCACATGGGAAATTAAATATAGATTTGTTAACAAAATGAAAGAAAAAATGAGTATGAAGCTCTCCATCAGCCAGCATTTGCTTTGCTGTTGAGAACAGTTTAGATAACAGACATGTGAAAATGAGATATATCTAATTAATGCCATAGACCAAATCCTCCTGGACAAGGTCACTATGTATGATGGCAAATATGGGTGTTTCTGTTTAAAGGTTTTAAAAGGAGGATTTAAACATTGTATTTTCCTATAATACCTGATAAGCATATAGAATAAAATTGTTGTTGAGTTTTTTAAAAGGTATTTTAAAGAATCATATTAGTAACCTGGGTATGTGATGCCAATGGCTCAATTTCCATAATATGAAAGAGAAAATTTCTGTTATTTTCTAAGAGTTTGTTACTGAATTTGCATTATAGATCCTTTCCAATTTACACAGAGTGTCTCCTTTCTTAAGAAGTCACCATGGATAACAACTGCAGACTCAATCTCAAAACTAGAGACTTTGACACAAAGCTGATTGTTCACTTTGGTATAACTGTCATTCTTGACTAAAGCCCATAGTGGGTAACCATTCAGTCTTAGGATAACAGAACTGTCATTTCTTATGCTCCATTGGAGATCTATCAGAATTTTAAATGAAATGAGTCAGATTTATTTTTTGTTGAAGGGATTCAAGAATTGACTGCCAACACTGTGATAGTTCAACTCTCCTAAGTATGGAGGAATTAGTCATGGTCTCAGTGAAACAAAATAGACACGGTCGTATGTATTTAAAGAGTTTCACATTTAACATTAGTCATACTAAAGTTGATCTTAATACTGTTTTTTTTTTTCTTGTTTTGGGAGTATAAATAACATGAACCCAATGTTTGAATTTTATCATCAAACTTTCATTTCAGGGTTTCTTGCTTATTTAGTAATATTTATATTTCTTTTTCTGTTTCTCTTAATAACTCATGAGTATGAACTCATTATGTACAGATATGCATAAAACTCAAACTAGAAAGCCAGATGGGTAGAAACAGAACCAGGACCCCTAGTGTGTTTTCTATGGTTGCCGACCTAAACATTTACAATATTCAAATGTAGGAAGCATCATAATTTGTAAGATATGAAACCAAATATTCTAGAAGCAGATGATAAAGAAAAATAAACAGCAAAAATTTCACAGAAAAGCAAAAAAGGGAGATGTCAGTTACAATTTAAGAAGAAAAAAAAAAAAACAACGAAGAAAAAAACACCAAATGATGAAGAAGAAACCTAAATCCTAAGAGCCATGACATATTGACATATAATTTTAAAGTTTCATCATGTTTGCATCAGCATTATAAATGTTCAAAGTCCTTAGTGATCAAGGTGATCAAGAAAATGCAAACACAAACGACCTTGAGATTCTACCTTACACCAATCAAAATGTCTAAGATCAAAACCTCAGCTGACAGCACATGTTGGAGGGGATGTGGAGAAAGACGAACACTCCTCCATTGCTGGTGGGATTGGACACTGGTACAATCACTCTGGAAATCAATCTGGAGGTTCTTCAGAAAATTGGAAATAGATCTACCTGAAGACACAGCAATACAATTCTTGGGTATATATCTATAAGATGCCCCACTATACTACAGGAGCATGTGTTCCGCTATGTACATAGTGACCTTATTTGTGATAGCTATATCCAGAAGCTGGAAACGATCCAGATGTCCAACAACAAAAAAATGGATACAGAAAATGTGATTCATTTACACAGATATTAAGAACATAGACATCATGGGTTTTGCAGACAATTGAATGGAATTAGAAACTATCATCCTGAGTGAGGTAACTCAGACCTGAAAGGACATGCCTGGTATGTAATCAATCAATAAGTGAATATAAGCAAAATGGTACAGAATACCTAGGATACAATCTGCAGAACTCTAGAAGGTTAACAAGCCTAAGGGCTCAAGTGAAGATGCCTGAATCTCACTTGGGAGGGTGAAGAAAACGATCAAGGGGTGGGGTGGGGGTGAGGTGGTACAGAGGGTGGGAGAGAACTGGCCAGGAGATGGGAGGGGGAGGAGAAAGGGAGAAGGTGGTTAGGTATTAGAGGAGGGGAAACAGGAGTGAAGCCCTGAGGGCTAAGCAGAAAGAATGGAAAAAGACAACCGGAAGGTAGGAGGAAGGTTGGTCCTCTAGGATGTACCAGAGACCTAGGAGTTGAGAGACTCTCAAGACTCAAAGGGAGAGAACTCAGATGAAATGCTCTACAGTGGGGAGGGAGAACTTTTAGAGTCCATCTCTAGTAGAAATGCAGGAATTCAAGTGAAGGGATCAGGTTGCTATCCCACAGTAAAAAAAACTCTGACCCAGAATTGTTCCTGTTTAAAAGAACTGCAGGGATAAAAATAGAGAAGAGGCTGAGGGGAAGGAGGTTCAGTGACTGGCCCAAATTGCCATCCAGCACAAGGGGAGGTTCCAAGGCCTGACACTATAACTGATGCTATCTTGTGCTTACAGACAGGAGGCTAGCATGGTTGTCCTTCAAGAAATGCAAACACTCAGCTGAAACAGTTAGATGCAGATACTTACACCTAAC
Organism: Montemys delectorum; assembly: GCA_019843815.1. NCBI lineage: Eukaryota > Metazoa > Chordata > Mammalia > Rodentia > Muridae > Montemys > Montemys delectorum. The sequence goes on from JADRCD010123777.1 coordinate 9,201, forward strand.
CAATTAACAGAAACATGGACCCCTGTTGTTAAGTTAAGGAAAAGCTGGAAAAGGCTGAGGAGGAGGAAGACCCCATAGGAAGACCAGAAGTCTCAACTAACCTTGACCTCTGAAGTCTCTCAGACTTTGAGCCACCAACACGGCAGCATACATGAGGTGATTTGAGGCCCCTGACACCTATACAGCAGAGAACTGCCTGGTCTGGCCTCAGTGAGAGAAGATGCACCTAATGTTTGGGAGAACTGTAGCCGCAGGGAGTCCGGAGGTTTGGTGAGGTTGGGGTTGGGTGTGGAGACATCCTCTTGGAGACAGGGCAGAAGGCAGACTGGGAGAGGGATAACGCCTGAGTGTAAGAAATGATTAAAGAATAATAAATTAATTAATTAATTAAGTAATTAAACAAATAAATAAATAAGAAGGAGGTGAAATTATCCCTTCCCCCAAACTAAAGATAGATGTAGCATATATACATAGAGATACATATGCTAACAATGGCAACTGGGCTAGATGACCACAGGCATCATCTTCTTCATCATTGAATGGACTTGCACAGCAATGCAGCAAAATGGGTCAGCTCAGCACATGCAGAACTTATGGAAGGCCACGCAAGTATGTCTATAAAGTTTATATAAAATAGCTTTATAAAATGTATTTCAGTATTTCCTTTGCTCATTAGAAATGGCCCAAGAAATAACAGACCTTGTATTTCTTATGTAGCTGCAAAAAGGGTATATTTATGTAAGAATATATAGTTTGATTTACTAAGAAGAAGGAGGTTCGTTACTCTGAAAAGGGGTTGATATTGTAAATAAAATTCAGTGGGGAGTGAGGTATTCACAGAATGTTTTCCATCAGTGGCTAAAAGTAAATGAGAATTCATACATATCATGGGTCTTCATGGTCTTTTCTTTTTCAACCTGTGGGAAAGCATAGGAATAGAGTGCTTCTTAACCTTTGGTGAGAGGAGTGTATTCTGGTTAAATGTCAATGACAGAGTAAATCAGAAAATTCAAACTGATCCGTTTATAAACAGACCAAGAAGAGACAATACATTATTGTTGTTGTTGTTGTGGTTGTTGTTGTTTCACGTTGGTCAATTGAGGGTTGATAAGGAGAGGAATGCCTAAGAAATATCAGAAGTCCAGACCATTGCATGTTCTATGTGCTTCCAGGATGTGTATCTGTAATTGTGACATACTAAGTGGCTTTAAAAGTTTCACATCAAGATGTATTGATTTGTTTTGATTCAGAGAGTTGGGACAGCATCTGAAGACTCACAAATGTTAACAGATGCATCTGAGAAGCAAGATGAGGAAGAGTAGAGAAAAACAAGACATTAATACTGGGAAACCCATGTCACAATGACCCACACACTGCTAAGGAGTAGTTCTGTTTGAGCTTCAGCAGCCCATCATCAGGCCCACAGAAAACCTGATCATGTAGTGCACAATATACTGGTGGAATTGCTCAGGGCTCACATTGAAGAAAGACATTTCTTCTAAGATTATCGAATCATGGTTCCATGAACGCAATTTTTGGTAGCTTAATAGTAACTGAAAGAAGACATTTAGAGATTTTCTTTCTAGGCTTGTTTCCCAGGTAAGCTTTGTGGTTCTTGGCCTTCAAGCAATTCAGCGTGAACATTACTGATATCAAACAAGTTTTTGCATCAAGTAGCTGTACTGATGTCATGTTTACAGTGTCTGCCAACTGTTCGGACTGCCAGTTGAATATGGGTCTTTGTGACTTAGCAAAATCAAATTGAATTCAATGCATGAGCAGCTGACCCAGTAGCTGAGAATGCTAACATGTACCACAAAAGAGTGCTATTGCCTCATTTCTTTAGCGAAGGAGAGGCCAGGTGGATTCTCACAGTTAGGACAAAAGTTTTATATACATATTGTGTTCTAACAGAACATTTTATTTTATTTAAGAATAATTGTAGGTTGACATGCAGCCGTAAGAAGTTATATATATATACACAGGCAGTGGTGATGCATGCCTTTAATCCCAGCACTTGGGAGGCAGAGGCAGGAGGATCTCTTGAGTTCCAGGCCAGCCTGCATGCCTTTAATCCCAGCACTTGGGAGGCAGAAGCTGGTGGATTTCTCAGTTTGAGGCCAGCCTGGTCTACAGAGTGAGTTCCAGGACAACCAGGGCTATACAGAGAAACCTTGTCTCGAAAAAAATTTTAAAAAGGAAAAAAAAAAAAGAAAGAAAAGAAAAAAGAAATACTATGGAATCCAAACAGTACCATATTATAAAAATGTAGTGCAATATCATTATAAGAATGTTGCAATGGGCAGAATGTATCCATAACCACTAGCTGCCTTAAACTGCTATCTTACACATACAGATATTTCCTGCTTTAACTCTTTTAAAACCAGTGACTATTTTTTGTTTTGTTCTGTTTTGCTTTTGTTTGTTTGTTTGTTTTTTCTGTCTGCATTTGACTCTTTCAAGAATGTTACCTAAATCATGTAAAATACTGCCAATGTGACATTGGCTTTTAAAATCCAACACAATCAGCTGTACGTGTATTGAAATTATTGAATATGTCATCAATACTTTCCTTTATTCCTGAGTGGCATTTCATAGTAGAGATAGCTCAGTGTGTGCTTAATTTTCTCACTTGAAGAACAAACAAATTACTCCCAACTGCTCATTACAGCTACGTACATTTACTAGAAGTTCCCGTGTGAATATATTTTCATGATTCTCTTGCAAATGTTTTAAAGGTTTAAAGCTCACAGAGCATTTGAGTGTCTACTGGAAAGCTGCATTCAAAGCGGTGCATCCATTGTATAGCTGCACCAGCAATGCTCAAAAACACTGTTTTTTTTCTCCTCATTACTCTTAGCATTGGACATTGTCTGTGTTCTTTCAATTTCTTTTTGTAAATTTATCCATTCTGTCAGTGACAGCTGATTATGACTTTCAACAGCATTCCTTTAAGGTTAATAATGTTGAGCATGTTTGAAGGTGGCTACATCCCTCATATGAAAGACCTTGCTGAAGTATTTCTTGATGCCTTTTTTTTCTGTTTTTCAGTGGATTTGAAATGCTGCGATCTAAGATCTGCTAATATGTACCATATACTAGTCTATTAGTAGTTTGCAAAATGTTTCTCCCAATTTTTACTTGTTTTATACTCCTATTAACAACTTCTCTCTCAGAAATAAAGTTTCATCTCTGATGAAACCTCATTGGATATGTTCATCCTTGCTACAGAGTATACCTATGTGATCATGAAGAATACTTTGATGAGTTCCAGATCCCAAAAGTTGCTTGTGGATATGCCTAAAACCTTCTTTTTCTTTTGGAAACCTCAGTTTGATAGTTGTTCTGCCCCAACTGATCTGTGTTCTCACTCTTTGGCCAACTGAGATTTGACATACTTCCTCTGAGACTATGCAAAACATCTAGTGTGTGAAAATCACATGCTTCCAATTTCTCAAATCTTTGATATTTACCATTAGAATTATGTAATTTTTGGCTTATAGAGCATAAATTATTTTTAATTTATCTATTCATTATTACTCATTGGAGTAATTTAAAATTCTGTGATAGTTCAAAAGTTAATGTCCATTGATATCCTTATTAATGCATGTGTTTGTGTGTACATACACATACATCTCACCCCTCTTGCTCATTTTCTATGTGTGTGTGTGTGTGTGTGTGTGTGTGTGTGTGTGTGTGAATGTCATTTAACCCAGATTCACATAGAACATTCAGTATGTACATTGGGGAAAGGCAGTCTATTGAAATGTGTAGCCTCACATGGGCCAGGTTTCTAGATGAAATATTACTCTCCCTCCATATATGAACTCTATCAGCAGCTGTCATTGCTCATATAAGACATGAAAGAGTTTAAGCCAGATGAAACCTCAGCCTGAAGAGGTCAGACAGTCCAACTTCTAGGAACAAAGTGACTGAAGGTAGTCTTAAGCACTCTACATTCTAGCAAATCTACCCAGACTGATATAGTTCATAAGTATAAATAAAAAGTGAATAAATAATATATACTAAACTTGCTAATAGTTCAAATATTTATTATAATAAATATTTGGACAGCTACCTAGATACAGCTCATTATGTTCAAATAAATTTATGTTATTTGATAGTTTTAATATTAATTCATACCAAGTAGGAAACCAAATATATAATATTGAAAGATCTGGAAAGATATGGAATTTGTAAAATATAGAAGTGAAAACTTTATAATAGTTTATTGAAAATTATTAACCTAAAACTCAAGGTAGTCAAAATGGTAACATAAAGAAAATAACAAAAATTATACAAACTAGGGCTAGGGAAATGGCTCATTGTGTAAAGTGGTTGGCACACAAGCTAGTTTCAAGGTGAAAATGGCAGGCCATTATGTAAAGCTCACTGACCAGTCACCTCAGCTGAGTCAATGAACTCTAGGTTTGGTGAGAGTCCCTGTCTCAAAAAATATGTTGAAGAGTACCAGATGCAAGTACTCACACATGTACATACACTACTAAACCAAGTAATGGGCTATATGACTTCAACATGAATATTAACCATTTATCAGAGAAGTAAATGTGTCACATCTACTAGCATTCTCTGAAGAATGCTGAAAATAGAGTTCAGAAAAGCCCATGAACACAGTGAATTGAAGAGTAGGAAAATGTTAAAATTCCAGGACTTTGCACTGTATTGGAAGGCAGAGGTCAGCATCAAACCACTCCCTACACATGCTGCTACAAAAACGAGGGTAGCTATCATCAGAAGCAGGAAAGGTGAATTTATGGTAAATGAGATTACTATCAGGGAGATAATTGAAGTGAATTGGTTTTGAGTGATCATTTCTTCAACATCTGCCATATCCTATTTGAAAATGTCAAAATATAGACTAAATTAGCAAAGCATAAATATAAGCTTCAAGGAAAACAGAGAGCCACAGAGTGGAGTGATGGAGTGATGGGAGTTGTCCTAGCTATGCTTAAAGCAGATGCAAGTAGGACACTGGTTATTAAGAGCCATTAGTTCTTTTGAATTACTAAATAAACCTCTTATTTTGCAAACGTACATGCTGTAGATCAGCTAGGAAATCATTATTTTGATAACTGTTTAAAATGATTATTTTGAAGGAAAATGTTTTTTTCCTCCAGTGTTAACATATTCAAAAAAGATGAAAACACAAAGGTATATATCCCACGAAATTTCCTCATAAGAAAAATTGAAAAGCTAGCAAAAATGAATATTTTAATTTGTAACACATTCACATGAGTGCCAAATGTTATTGTACTTCTCATAAAGTTAAACATTTTATCTCATCTCAAGAAAACAAATTTGAATGCAAGAGAACAAGAGACACATAATTACAAGGATAAACTCAAATCTCTTCTCCCATTAGATTTTTTCTTTAATCTCTCACATATTCTAGAAGATAAGCTCTCATTTTAACTCTGAATTGTCTACCCATGGTGCACAGTGGTCGGCTGATCTTTAGGCAGATCATAGCATAAGTCGTCATTGACACTTCCTCATACCTTATTGCGCTTTACTCCTTTTCTTCTCCCACTTTCATTATGTTGGGCTTTGAAGTTGATGAAGATAAGAACAGAGTCACAAAGTGAAGTCAAATGCTAGGATGACAAACTGAAATAAAATTAAAGAATGAGCAATTGCCCAAACCCCTTAACTTTGGACCAGAGTGAAGCTGAGGAATGCAAAACCAGCAGGAATAGGTAATGTCCAACTTCCTAGAAATAGTGTATATAATCATTAAGCAGAGTACAAAGAGGTAGCCAAGTCAAGCAGCCTTGATAATTGCATTACTAACATCACCAAATGAGGATTTGTAGCTGAGGAGGTCTGATATATACCATTTTAAGTTGTTTCTAATGAACCATCTCACAAGAGCTTCTGGGAAGAAAGACAAGCCTACACACTCAGAGGCACCATCCATCTGAAAGACTAGCAATCATGCAAATAATAGCAAGCCAGATTTGGCTACAAACTTTTGAACTAATGCCACTGTCCTTTTAAAGGTTGGATCTCAATGGAATATGAGATTTGCAAATTATCTTTCATTTACTCTTTGATACACACTACTTAGAATAATGCCTGGAATATAGTGTGCACTGACTGTTCAATGAAAGAAGACATCATATAAAGTGAGGCATCTGCCAGCTTTTAGGGTGCCTCTCCCTTCTTCATGCTATCTATTCTATGACCCTCAGTGGAAGTATCCCTAGTATTCTGCATCCTGGAAGAAGCTATATCTTTTCTACATACATCTCATTGCATAAAGTCCTTCTCACTAATGAACAGAAGGCAAAACAAATTATTTAACTTGTTGTACTTTGTACCTTCAATAGTGAAATAGTAACAATGACAGCTACTCCAGAGAGCTGTGAATGTTGTATAATACCAGTTAAGTGGTACAACAGACTTTCAAATTAAAAGCAGAAAAAGTTAATTTCAAAATAAATAAATCTACAGGTTATTTAAAATAAGAGAAATTCGTCATTCCAAATGGAAATTCCTGCAATTTACCCATAATCATAAATGAATAGAATGCCTGTGGTTACTTTTATTAAAAAATGGCATATCTATGTTTCACATCCCAGAAATACATTGGAATATTATCACCTTGAATTGTGGCTGGATTGAATTTGGCAAGGAAGCCTTTGTGAATGAGGAATAATGACCAATGAGTGTCTGTTCTCTGACAGCCATTGGTGTAATGTAAAGATAAAGTCAACATATCAAATTATCAGAAGAGAGAGGTGCATTTTAGGTTCATCAGGGTAAGTCAGTCTTTATTTTACACTAGCTCTAGTCTATCATTCATTATAGCCAGTTTTTCACCTGTTTGTTGTTGAACTGAGATTTAGGCAGAGTTCTGTCTACATTTGAATTCACTAAAAATAACTGTCCTATATAGAATCATGACAAATGAAATCTAAAGAAATATTTGACATCTCAGATAAATATTGTCTCTCCTCCAAGGTCCTGCTCACCTGACACCTGAAGGTCTTCTACAAATCCAACTCTTTCTTATTGCTAGGCTTCATCAACTAATATCTCCTTTCCTTTCCTCAGTAGTGAAGTTAACTCCAGAATCCTCTGCTATCATGGAATTTTCTTTAGCCCTATTTTTTTTTATTCCCTGAGGATTAGGCTATCAGTCCCCAAAATATCAAATGACATTAGAGTGGACCTTTCAAAATATTCCTCCGTGATGACTTTTCTTTTTTTTGCATATTATGGTAATTTATTTAATTAATACTCTCCATCATGAATCAAGTTATGTGCAAAATGACACTGTTTTCCACTAGATAAAGTCGAACTTTATCTTTGGTTGCAAGGAAGATGAATATACATGACAGGAGAAAATTAGACAATTATGGTTTGGGAATTGCTGTTTCCAATAGCAAAGCAAAAATGTATAAGTTTATAAGTTTATATATTATATAAATAGGTATGTATATATAATGTATATATTTCATATTTGGCTTTTCTAAATTAAAACACTTGGGTTTTTCTGAGTTTACTAAAAGTTCGACTTTATGACTTTTCTTCTTACATGCCACATTTCTATCAGAAGATAAAAGGCTTAAATTGTGATTACACTGTTATACCAATAAGTATACCGATTATACAGATATACAGGTTAAAACTTGGAAGTGTTGTGTAACATTTTTTTCCTGTCCGATGTACATGAAAACTTTGCTAATAATAAACATTATAAATACACATTTAGCCTGGTGGTGGTGGCACACGCCTTTAATCCCAGCACTTGGGAGGCAGAGGCAGGTGGATTTCTGAGTTCGAGGCCAGTCTGGTCTACAGAGTGAGTTCCAGGACAGCCAGGGCTACACAGAGAAACTCTGTCTTGAAAAACCAAAAATAAATTAAATAAATCAATACACACTTATATACATAAGCATAAAGAAACACACATACACATTATGCCACCACCTCTTTTACCATCACTACAGCCACCATGAGTTATTAAAGGAAACTGTAATTGCTGCCTTTACAATATTGTCTTTGAAATTTGTCCCAAACTGAGTTCCTCTAAGTTGTGTCATCAAATCATTGTGATTGAATACTGATCATCCATAATTTCTTAAAATTTGCCTTTCCCACCAAAACTCTTCTCCCATTTGGGACTATCAGTCATGGAAGTATCAAAAACATCTAAACACAAAGGTGGGCTTTGTTCTTTGAATGTAGAATAACTGCATAACACATAGGGCACAAGACTAGTATGAAAATTAGTCTTACCCTTTTTTCATTGGGGGAGGCATTGTTTACTTAAAAGGAGACATTGTAAAAACATGGAAAAAACTGCCCTACTCTATCATGAATTTAGTTTCTGGAGACTTTAATTTGAAACAAATTAAAGGAAAGAGCCAGAGCATATAGACAACACATGGAATATTTATTTACATTATTTAGATTTCAATACAGCCTTCCCATGTGTACTCTAAGCAGGACTTGAGCCATCCTCCTGCCTCAGACTCCTGAGTGTTAGAGTCAAAGGCATACACAAGATGCTTAACTAAATTTAGGCACAAATAAAACTGTCTATATTATTTGTTCTTCCAAGTGAAGAAAGCAAAATTTGCCATATAATAGCTTAACCTCATGTTCCACACCATGGTAAAGGTGTTATTTCTAATACTTTTGAGACTTCAAGATTCCCTGAAAGACTGGAACTTTTGGGAGGTAACAAGGGTGCTTGATGCATTCTCAGCACTTGTTATTCAAAACCTAGTAGAAGGAGAAAATGTTCCCAATTCTCTCTCAGAACACAGGGAGGCCATTAATTGACAGACAAGTAAAAGAAAGAAAAAAAGAGTGTTTCCAGTCAATTGTCTAGGAGTGAAAGATGTGGGCACTTGGGGGATTCTTCACACAGAATTAAAATATTACTTAAGTTTAACTGAGTTTCAAAACCAATGTACATCCTGTCTACTTGTAGGCTCTGATATATGTATATATATATATATATATATATATATATATATATATATATACAAGATACAAGGCTGAGGTTCAGTTGAAACACACAAGATCACATTAATATGTGAACCAAGATATGATGGCAAAGAATACTTAAAAAAATAAATCTGCAATGCTGTGTTTTATGTGTTAAATTTAACTGATATTTGGGAAACAGGTCTGAAGAATGAAGAAGGGGGAAATATAAATAAATCAGAGAACATTAATTTTAATAAATGTTGAAAGAAATCCAAACTTGTGTGCAGAAAAGGCAAGCTTTATGAATAAATAGATTAAGTGGAAAACGGATTCGCCAGAGTGCTCAAGGTAGTAAATACTGCTGGAAGTTAATAATCAGCAAGCTGTCAGTATTACTCTTACATAAAACAAACCTTTCCATTGTCTTCATAGAAAAACATAGCTTGGTATGAATTTAAAACAACGTCAGCCATGTTGTTTCTGGTACCTGTGATTTGAATTCATAGCAAGACCAATCACACTACCATTAGTGGAGCAGGAGCCTGTCTGGGTATCCTACATCCATCACTTGTCATGTGCCTTTTCATTGTTACCTCTGCAGCTCTTTGATATGCAGATATTGGCTCTCATTCCAGGTATGATCCTTTGTCAATAACATAAAAGAGTATACAATAGCCGGGCGGTGGTGGAGTACGCCCATAATCCCAGCACTTGGGAGGTAGAGGCAGGCGGATTTCTGAGTTTGAGGCCAGCCTGGTCTACAGAGTGAGTTCCAGGACAGCCAGGGCTACACAGAGAAACCCTGTCTTGAAAAAAAAAAAAAAAGAGTATACAATAATTTCCAATTAATTCACAGTTCTGAGCTTGTATTCTGTACTGGAAGGATTCACAATAAAAACCAATCATGGAAATGGCACCCCACCTATGTCCTAATTCTGTGAACCTTTAATATAGTTCCTCATGTTACAGTGACCTCCCTGATCATAAAATTATTTTCATTACTACCTCATAATTGTGATTTTCATACTGTTATAAATTATAATGCACATATTTTTTTGGAGATAGAAGTTTGCCAAAGGGGTATCAACCTTTCACCAGGGTTAGAACCACTGATTTATGTGGATTATGCACATATATCAATTCCTTCATCTCTTTTTATTTGATTTTTTTCCTTCCTAAGGAAAACTCAAGCATCTAAAAAAATCCAATCATTACCTGAATTTCATTCATCTTCTCTCATAGGAACAGTTCTCTGAACAGCTCTATGAACTTTGGCAGGTTTTGGGCTGTTAAAAAATTCATCAATGAAACAATAGCCTCAAGTCTGCATTTATAGTTTTGTGAATAGAGACTGAGAGTATTATGGAGGTGATACCACATGGTAAATAACGCACAACTATAATAGTCGACTTCTAAGACCCAGTCCAGAGCTGGTACCTTCAACATCCATAGCCTGGAAAGTGCACAAGCATCTGTATATTACCGTAAAAATAGATACTATCACATAGAATAGAAAATCTGCTGTTACATTTTTCTTCCTTTGTAGAATGCTGCACAGCTAGAAACTAAGCTAACAAACTCTACTTCTTACATCTTTGTTCCTTACTAGTGGTATACAGATTAAAATATTTTTAGAAAAATTATTGAGGGTACAGATATTTTTTTAAAGTTGAGCTTTAATAGCTACTTTGTCATACTTAATTTTCCACATTGCCAGCATGTATCATGCATTAATATGCTCATTATTTTAAAAATGTAGTCTAAATTCAACTTGTATAAAGATTCTCGGTTGTTTTCCTAAACAGCATAATGGAACAAACCAAATCAACAGAGGTCATCCTGGGAAATGAACAGCTGAAGCCACCAGCCCTGCATGAAAGAAGTTTACACATCCATACTGGCTGACTTTCTCCCTTTTAAAGCAACAGTTTTTTGGGTTTTTTTTTTGTTTTGTTTTGTTTTTGTTTTTTTTGCTAGCAGCATTTCTCAGAGAACCCTTCTGTGTCTATGACTACAGAGGACTGAGAACACAGGAGAACTTGTAGTTCTGAAGAGCATGTTTGGTGTGAAGAGCTATGCTGAAGATGGTCTGTCCTCATACAGCAAATTATACTTGTGAACATTTGGAAAAGAGATTGAAATTATGTCAGAGAAACATAGGAACTGAAGGCAACATAGCTGTTCACTTTGAATATCAGGCTCCTACTGTGGTACAACTAGCTACACACTTGAAGAAATGGTCAAGTCTTCTGGCAATGCTTTGCCACCACAGCCCCTTGGGTTCTACCATTAGAATCTGTTTTCTGGAAGTACAGTTAAAAAGACCTTTCATGGATCTAGGCATCCTAGGGGTCTATTCTATGGATTTCCACTGTAGGCTTACAGAATCCACTCTCTTCCCTCATTATAAAAAAAATATAAGTATCATTGACACTATTTTTAATTACTCATTTTCACAATCCTAGAGAAAATACACATATATCTGCCATCTCTAAAGATTTATGTATTTTATGTTTAATTGTGTCTTGTCCACATGTATATGTAATCTGTGTGTACTGGGTAATCATAAAGGTTGGAAGACAGTGGAAGTTGGAAGATTGCTGTTGAGCTGTTTCTTCTGGAAATCAAACAATCCATGACACAGGGAAGCAAGCCCCTTAAAACAGAAAGGGAGCAATTCAAAATAACTTCAGGATGTCCTTGAAACTGACTAGATTCACTGGAACTCATCTGGCCAGTGGTAAACCAGGAAGACTATTAACAGGCTCACTCATAAAAGACCAGGTGCAGAGAAGACTCTCAAAAGGGCCAAATGCAGAGAAAACTCTGAGACCAGCCAAGGGGCCTGAAAAAACAAAACAGGCAGACAAACGAAAAAGAAGAAACATGTCCTGTTACCTAGAAAAGACTTGGGCCTCCTGAAGTACCTTGGAACATCCGTCTCTCTTCCATACTGAGCTGCCTACTGGCTGTACAGTACGTTCTAGGTGTCTAGCTTGGACTGTGACAGTTTCCATACTTTTATCTGGGATGAACTCCCTATCTGGGGTGAATACATGTGTGTTGTGTCTGCATAAGGAAAGTTTGCCTCAGAGCAGGGATCCCTTAGAACTGTCGTTATACAGAGGATTTATAGTTTCAATGGGGATAATTACAATTAACCATCTTCTGCAAGGGTAGCAAATAACTTTT